>PVHY01024996.1:0-18933 GCA_004024945.1 Uropsilus gracilis | reverse complement strand
TAGATAGATAGATAGATAGATAGATAGATAGATAGATAGATAGATAGATAGATAGATAGATAGATAGATAGATAGATAGATAGATAGATAGATAGATAGATAGATAGATAGATAGATAGATAGATAGATAGATAGATAGATAGATAGATAGATAGATAGATAGATAGATAGATAGATAGATAGATAGATAGATAGCCAGCCGGATGGACGGATGGACGGATGGACGGATGGATGGATGGACGGATGGACGGATGGACGGATGGATGGATTGTGACTGACTGGGTGACTGGGTGGATACATAGATAAAAGAATGCTGTGATTTTTGGAATTGGGTTAACAATACCACAGAAACTCAAGAATTGTAGCTTTGAGCAGAAATAACACATGGTCAAAATTAGTTGGGACTATTCTCCCTAAATAAACATGCTAGACATGCCTTCTTGAACTTCCAGAACAGTCCTTGAGTCTTTAGTTGTGAGTTTTCCTTTATCCTTGGAATTATTCTATGATGCCCAGCTGCATGAATCAACTCCGCTAAGGCTATCATCCCCAGCTATCAAGTAAATACTTACCTGGATGTTACTGTGAAGGTATTTTGTAGATGTGATTACAGTTCCTAATCAGTGGACTTTAAGGTAGATTATTCTAAATGTTTCAGGGAAATTTGATTCACTCAGACTGATTGCCTGAAGAGTAGAATAGAGTCTTTCCAGAACAGAATTCTGTCTAGAGACAGCAACTTTAGCTTCTGCCTGAGAGTTCAGGTGGGAGAATCGACCCGACTATCTGACCTGTTATTTCTGTCCATTACAGTTCCTAAGTTTGTATGGTACTGTCAGCTCAGTTACAAAAATCATAGGGTTTTTCAATCTAAGTATCTATGTATCTATGTACATACATATACATCTGTCTATCTATCTATCTACCTCTCCCTCTCTCTCTCTCTGTCTATATATCTGGTTATCTATATATCTATCTAGCTATCTATCTTACCTATCTTCTCTATCTACTTATGTACTATTTGATACCCAACCATATGGATTTAGGACTCCCCAAACCAACTCCCACCATCCTGTAAACCAATTCCTTGCACTAAACCTCTTAATACAGATTCTTTGGTTCTGTTTCTTTGGGTGAACCCTGCTGGATTCACCTTCTAATAAAGCTTCTTTTTCTTCTCCATTAATCTAGCTACTTTCTCTTGGTTATTGCCAGGTAGCGAATGCCACTTAAACTGTGGCACTGGGAATAACCCCATCACTCTCCCTCTGAAGCATCTCAGCATGCAAAAGTCATGTATAAGCTCTTCCTCCCAAGGGTCATAGGCTCCATGTTGACCAAGCCTCCAGATCTGGGGACCCACCAGGACTGGATGAATAAATAACCAGCTCTATGAACACCAGGCTGCAGGGCCAGCAGGTTCTAGGGTTCCTGCCTCTGTGCCCTGCTAATCAGGTTCAGGATTTGTCAGAGGCGCTGAAATATTCATGAACAACTGCTTCGATGATTTCAACAGCTGCATGAATAGAGAGGGACCAACGGGGGAGCCAGGAGGCAGGGGACCTGGGGCTTTCGTATCATCTTCTCACTTGTTCTCAATCTCATTAGACAAAGAAAGAATTGGGAAAATTCCAAGGAGCTCAGATGAGCAGACTGAGCCGGATTTCAGGTAGGAGGTTGCAGGATCCTGAAGGCTGGGGCCTCTGCCCCTTCTGGGGTCTTATTAAAAATGCAACTTTCCGGACCCCGCTGCAGGTCAGCTGATCCAGAAGGGCTGGAGTGGGGCCTGGGAGCTGGCATTTTTAACAAGTCCCAGGGTCATGCTAATGCTGCCTCCTGGGAGCTGATGGTGCCACAGCATTAACGCAACAGCTCAGAAAGAGGAAAGCGGACAGCTGAGGTGTGATCTCTTTAAAGGAAGCCAGCGAGGCTGGTGCTTGGCTGAGTCTCTTCTGTGGACAGAACCGAAGGCTTTGCTCCAAACTGCAAAGCTGCCTGGTCTTCCCAAGATGTGGTCAGAGGTGCTAAGCCATCTGCTTTAGCATGTAAGGAGCAAGGCCCACATCACCATGCCCAGATCCAGTCAGACCTGATTCCACCACTTTCTGTCTGCACCACAGGCGAAGCATTTAACCTTCATTCTCCGTTTCCCCATCCATGAAGTGCTGATAAAGGCAGCCCCACCTCGTGCGCCGTGATCAGGATGCCACAGATGATGGGGGGTGGGGGGTGGGGACAGCTGCTCTACCATTAGGTGCCTGGTAGGAAGAAGAACTCAATTCAGGGGTTCAAATGGGGTGACGGCATCCAAAAGACCTAGCCACAGAGGGGTGGCCGCAGCGTGGGAACCAGTATGGAGGCCCCTAGATACTAGCAAGAGAGGAAACACTGGCCTGGTCCCTAGCACTGAGTACCCACACAGAGAGGAATCGTGCTGCAGGAGGCCAGAGCTTTGAGGGGCCCCCCTGGCAGGGCCTGTAGATGGGGACCTCTTGCAGGGAGGTAATGGGGAAAAATACTCCAACTCCTCTCTCCCCCGACTCTCGGGTCTCCTGTTCGGGTCCCCCTTGGCTGAGGACAGAGAAGCAGGATACGGGTACCCATGGGGGCAGACATGGGGGACAGAGCAGGAAGGGGGCAGAGGTGAGCTGGGTAGGACAGGAGCACACAGACTAGAAGCTCAATGCTTGAGGGAAGTAGGGTGCTATTCGTAGTGGGCACACACCCCCATATCCTGGGACACCCCAACATAGGCCCAGCAAACATTTCACCCCCCAAAAGTTTTCCCAGTTTGGGAGGTAAATTACAAGGTCAAGTCATTATCAAAATATGTGAGACTCTGACCTGCAATGGGAAGAGGGTTCTGAAGAGATTGTTTCAACACTTTGGCTACAACACGCCCGGATGAATGTTCTGTGCGTTGACCCAAGTGGGGGCTCCAAGGAATCGTCCTTCAGGGTCCACAAGGGATTGGGATCTGTTGATGCCAAAATTCACAGATGTTCTAGAACTTTCTATAAACTGATGGGGTGTTTATATAACCTACACACATCCCTCCTGTGTATTTTAAACCTTGCCGGATGACTTAAAATACCTGACACAATATACATGCTCTGTAAAGAGTTGTAATCCTATTATTGTTTAGGGAACAATGACAAGAAATAAAAATCTACACATGTTTTGCTTAGATTCGACAGTTACAGGCCTGACTCGGTAGTGAGACCTTCCCATCGGTCATGGCTGTGGGTTGAACTGTGGATGCTGAATTCAAATGCAGAGGGTGATCAATTCAGTCTCTGAATATCAATGCATTATATTCTTTTTTTTTTTTTTTTTTGAGACTAGGTCTCATTATTTTTGCCGGTGGAACCACAGGCTCACATTGCTCAGGGTACCACGGACTCAAGCAATCCCCAGCTTTAACTTCCCAAATAGCTGGGGTTACAGGTGCGCACCACCATGCCTAGCTATTTTGGGGGGACTAGGTCTCGCTATGTTGCCCTGAGCGGGACTCGAACCACGATCCCTGGTGCCAGTCGCTTCATAGCCTGAAGCTTACAGGCACGGGCCTCCATGCCCAGCTAACGCATTATATTCTTATCACAAGGTGTATATCTGCAGACATGGAGAAGAAAACTTTCTGTCTTTATCTTATCCATTGACCTCAATTGATTGCTTCTAAGTCTCCAAGTCATACCCCTTTGGGGACCTGAAATAGGGTCAGAAAATAGGCAAAGCAGAGAACTTAACTTACACATGGGAGCAGCTGGGTCTTTAACACCAGCTATTCCTTAGGTTCATCCCAGCCTGAGCAAGCAGTACCAAGACCACGCTACCTTAAAAAGAGACAAAACAGATTTACTCGTTAAAAAGACAAAATAGACAAAAGCCACTGAGTGTATAAGGGAGCCCCTTTGACCATCTTACTGCATAGCCCAGTCTCTACTCCAAAAAAGCTACATGTGCATCCTTCAGCCATGTGCTTCCACAAAATGGCATCATCGATCCTCCTTCAAAGACACAGCTCTGGTATTCTTTCAGCCCGAACCACCAAGATTCTCTCAGAACAGCACAACAGCACCCCTATCAGACCTATCAGAGTCGCTGCGCAGAGAGTACTAAGGAAAGTGTCTGTTGTGTAAGCAGGTCAGGCAGGTCCATCTCAACTCAGGCAAACGGAAGATGATTCTTGGAACCTTGATAATATCCAACGTGCCTTTATTCTGAGGCGGGAAACACCTCCCACAGGCAGGCAGAGAGAAAAAGAGACTAACTCTGAGAGAGGCCAAACAGCACCTCAACTCCCAGCCCCAGACGCACCATTGCCAATGCAAGGCCTATTTGCTAATATTTCAAGATTATGGACCCTCCTTTGTGTGGAAGGTGAAAAACAACTCGATTTCAACCTCTTTCCCTTACACTCTCTTACTGGAGCATTCTAAATGATCCTGTGGAGGCCCCCAGCCCAGGAAACAGCAGCAAATCCACCCAAGAAGGCATGAGGTATTGTGATCCACAGGCTGCTCAACAAGACACAAGGACTCCGATTGAAGTTCAGAGCTGCAGGTTTAGTGCTCTGATGCACCAGGGTTCCCAAGCCAAGGTGGCAAGAGAGACCTCGATCAGTTTCTGTTACAACTTTTTATAGGGCAAAACCACCCCCTCCCCCATTGTGAAGCAAGCAAGCTGGTGTAGGACACGTTACCATAACCACAGAACATGTTCCCACGATCCCATAATGGTGAGGCATGTTCCCATAACTACAGTTTCCAATAATGCTGGCATCCATCATCTATCAGAGGGACAATGCTGGCGTCCATATCCATCAGGTGGACAAAACGGTTGTCAGGAACAGCCAGGAATAAGGCGAGGCAGACACAGGATGTGGGACCAGCCAGCTATGGCGGGTCCTTTCCATCAAAGGCAAGGAGAGGACAGTGACTTCAACAGGGAGGTTTTAAGCTAAATGGAGTCACTTTGGTTAGTCTGATCCCAACACGAGGACAGAGGTAGGTCTCTCGCCCGAGAATCTTCTCCATGTGACTCCTGCCTCCCTACCCGCCTCTCTCTGCTTAGCCAACTCACCCCACATCTCACCTTCTCTTTGCACCCGACACATATCAGGATCTTTGAAATTTATTTTCTCCTTTTAGCCTGCTGTATTTTTCATGTCTGAGTGAAAGAATAAAGGCAGGCGAATGCCAGATTGGATCGTAGGGCTGTTATGGACCCAGCTCAAACTCAGCCAACATAAATGTTTAAAAAAATAAGTCTGCCTTTGCACAGAGCAAGTGCTGGTGGAGCCATCAGCTCCAGAGTCACAGGAGAGGCCCCCACATCAACCACGGACAACTTAGGAACACAAGAGCCCAGAGATGTCTCTCTGGCCTGATCAGCAACAAGGGCTGAAACGCTGCTGTCTCCCTGCCAGCTGGCCAGCCTGTGATTGGTCCACGTTGGCTGTTTCAGCCTTGCAAGAGGCTTGCTGAGGCCTCTTTCATCTGTCTCTGAGTAGTGGCTACCTACTTCCCTCTACCCACATGGCCCAACTCTGCACCAGCCTCCTCCACGTCTGGCATGGAGATGCATGCACGCAGAGCTGGGGCATCGATCGCGTGCATGCGGCATGGAGGCTGGGGGGGTGCACATTCATCATGCAGGCCGGGCTTCTTGCTGCTGCACCCATGCGTGCCAGAGCCGGGGCCAAGAGCGGGGCCTGAAGGAAGCTGCCACCTGACGGGTGTTTCTGGTTCTTGGGTTAAATTGGTTTTGATCTGAAGCAAAATCATCAGCACCAAGAGCTGTGCTTGACAAGCCCCACCTGGAGCTCTGCAGCGCTAAGGAATGAGATGTGAGTTGTTTTGTTTTGTTTTTTGAGACTAGGTCTTGCTATTTTTGCCCATGGAACCGCAGGCTCACATTGCCCGGGGTACCACGGACTCAAGCAATCCCCAGCCTCAGCTTCCCAGGTAGCTGGGATTACAGGCATGCGCAACCACGCCCAGCTATTTTTTGGGGGACTAGGTCTCCCTGTGTTGCCCTGAGCGGTACTCAAACCATGATCCCTAACCCCAGCTACTTCATAGGCTGAAGCTTACAGGCATGTGCCACCGTGCCTGGCTTGAAATGTGAGTTTTGATGCTGACAGTGACTCACCAAGTGACTCAGGTATGCAGGGCCTTGAAGTTGGGGTTTGCCTCTGACTCTGAGGCATGGGCATATGAGGCCTGGAAGTCAGGGTTCATCTCTGACTCTGAGGTTTGAGTATGTGAGGCTTGGAATTCAGGGTTCACCTCTGACTCTGAGACCTAGGTGTGCAAGGCCTGGAAGTTGGGGTTCCTCTCTGACTCTGAGACTCGGATGTGTGAGGCCTGGAAGTTGGGGTTCCTCTCTGAGACCCGGGTGTGTGAGAATTGGAAGTCGGGTTTCCTCTCTGACTCTGAGTTCCAGGTGTCTAAGAATTGGAAGTTGGGGTTCATCTCTGACTCTGAGGTTTGGGTATGTGAGGCCTGAAATTCAGGGTTCACCTCTGACTCTGAGACCCAGGTGTATAAGAATTGGAAGTCAAGGTTCATCTCTGACTCTGAGACCCAGGTGTGTGAGACCTGAAAGTTAGGGTTCATCTCCGACTCTGAGACCTGGGTGTGCGAGACCTGAAAGTCAGGGTTTGACTCTGATTCTGAGACCTGGATGTGCAAGGCCTGGAAGTTGGGGTTTGTCTCTGACTCTGAGACCTGGATGTGCATGGCCTGGAATTTGGGGTTTGTCTCTGACTCTGAGGCCTGGGTGTACAAGGCCTGAAAGGCAGGGTTCACCTCTGACTCTGAGACTTGGGTGTGCAAGACCTGGAAGTCAGGGTTCGCCTCTCACTCTGATTCTGTGTAAATGCAGAAATGCTTGAGTTTGATAAGTGCTGGCTCACAGCAGCCGCCCCTGGAGCTCTGTGAGGGTGGAAAAGACGCCTGCTGCCTGCCTCTGCAGCTGCAGAAGGAAAATTAATCTGTATCATCTGTACCTTACCCATTGGACAGAAACCTCTAAATCTCCAAAAGTCAGTGTGAGGAAAAATAAACCTTATTTTAGTAACAGAAGCAAAACTATTAGCCGTTTTCTCTGTCTTTCAATTTGATCTCCAACCTAATGTCCAAAGTAAAGCTTTGTCTTCTCTTTTAAGTTCAAAGCAATTCAGGGCTTTGACAGGCTACCTGGGTTATGCACTGTTCACTGAACAAGGATTTCAAGTGCACTCGCTGTGTGCTAGACACCATGAGGAAACAATCCCGTGAACTAGACACACGCTTTGTGCTTTGTTTCTTAAAGACGAAGCAAAGAAACAGACATTAATCAAATAAACTTGCCAAGAGCTATATGATTACACACTGTGAATAGTACTATGCAGGCAGAGAGACTCCTGTAAGTGGATGGATAATTAATAGAAAAGAATCTCTACCTGCCAGTGTGCATGTTTCTGAAAAGCCCATCTTGTCCACCGAGTTTTCAGTTAATCAACAGACATTTGAAAGGTCTCCACTGGATCAGGCTTGGGGTGAGGAAGTCTCTGCTAGAGGGAGAGGAACCAAAAGTCAGTGATCCACAAGTCCTGTCCCCACAAGTTCATGTTCTCCTTGCAGAGGGAGGGAGGTTAACAGACAAACTAGAGGGCAATGGGGTTGATGTTGCAACAAAGGCATTTCAGGCAAATCGTCTAAGTGTTTAAAACAGGAGGGATATAATAGAGGAGATTGGTTACCAATGCCAGCAGAAATGGAAGTCACACATGGGATTACAAAGCCTCTGACACACTGATGAGTCCACATAAGCAGGAGAGAGCAGGGCAGGTGGTAGTGGGGTTTGGGGGATAGGGACCAGGGTGACCCTGAGAAAGATGGCATTCCCCAGCCCTGGCAGGGATGGGAACTATGGGGGAGACACAGGACTACAGCCTGAGAGGAGGAAGACCATTCCAGGCAAAGAAACAGTAGGATTTAGAAGATTTAGATGGAGGTAAAAACTCTGCCTATCACACAAGGAAGGCATCTTCTTGGGCCAAGTTAAAACTGCACCCCCACTCCTGGAGACACATACACTTTCTTGTGCACGCAGAGGTGCACATCTGGGTATCAATCTACCTGGACTACACTCCTATACCACCTTCCCTCCACCTACACCTGAAGCTTCGTGGGTCTCTCCCGGACATCCCTCTGTTCCTCCCTCCTCTGTCTGTGCTGGGCTCTGGCCCAACACCTCCCGTCAGACAGGCCCCTCAGCTGCTCAAGTCCTGGCCATAGGCCTGGAGCTGTGCCCAGGGGTCCTGCTCTGCACTCCTGGACTGCCATTGCTGGATCCAGGGCGGGGTCAGAGGTTCTGAGGGGAGACCAGGAAGACAGAACAGCAGAGGCACAGTGGGGAGGAGGGAGCTTCCAGTGTGTTGGCTAGTGTTCCCCCAACATTTATGTCTGCCCACAACCTCACAAATGGGGTCTCTGCAGCCATCGTTAGTGAAGGGTCTGAAGAGGCAGTCACCCCAGATTTTAGCTGTCCAGGGAAGAAGGGTTGAGAATGGAGACATGTAGAGAAGGCCTTGTCAAGACAGGCAGAGAGTGAGCGAAGGCAGAGAGTGAGTGGTCCTTGTCTTGAGACAAGGACCGTGGAGGATGCTGAGAGCCAGAAGAGGCAAAGGGGTCTCTCCCTGGCCCTGCTGACACCTTGGCTGTGGACTGAAGCCTCTCGAACAGGAGAGCCTTGCTTCTGTTGCCTGGAGCCCAGGGTCAGAGGTTATGTCACAGCATCTCTAAGAAAGGGACATGGGGTGCTTCTCAGCAGCCAGTGGGTTGACTATTTTTTAAATTTTTTAATTCATTTCTTCTCTAATTTCATTGAACATTTTATTTTCCCCACAGTTCTCCCACCACCCTATCACCCGTGATTCATCACCTATCCCCTTGTGTTCCTCCCTCTCCCTTCTTGACTATGTTTCATATCTATAGTCATCTTGTTCATTTCAACGATTGCTTGCCCTTTTGTTTGATTTATCTGTACTCCACATAGACGTGAGACCTGATATTCACCTTTTCCCTTCTGACTCATTTCAGCCAATATCATCCCTTCCAGTTCCATCCATGTTGCTACAAATGGCATGAGTTTGTCCTTGTTGGTGACTGTGTAATATTCCATTATATAAATAAACCACAACTTTTTGAGTCATTCATCTTTTTGGGGGCATTTAGGTAGTTTTCATCTTCTGGCTAGTGTAAATAGTGCTGCAGTAAACAGAACTGCAGGTCTCCTTTTTTATTAATATTTTTGAGTCCTTTGGATGGAATCCCAAGAGTAGAGTTGCTGGGTCCTATGGTAGATCCATGTTTCATGCACTGAGAGTCCTTCACACAGCTTTCCACAATGGCTGGACCGGCTTGCATTTCACCAGCAGCATAAGACGGCTTCTTTGTCTCCACATCCTCTCCAGCACTCATTGTTTCTGTTTTTTTGTTTTTGTTCTTTCATGGAGGTTGTTCTCACTGGAATGAGGTGAAAAGAAAGAGAAGACACAGAGAAGTAGAAAGATATTCCCAGTTCAGGCATCGGAAGAATCAACAGCATAAAAATGTCCATTCTGCCAGTGTGCCAACATTTAATACACAAGGTCAAGCACCCCTCTCCAGCCCCCATCTGCCCAGACTCCTCGTATTCCAGGCAGGGAACGGAAGCCCAGGAGGACAAACAACTCTGCAGGAAGGGGAGTTGGGATGCAATGAAGGTATATCTCTCCTCTGGACTCTGCTTCCTCCCCAGTGCCCCTGTCCAGCCGTCTGGTCTGTTCCTATCCCTTGTTGCCCTGCAAAGGCTGAACCTTTGCCAAAACCTACATTTAATTGTTGAAAACGTCTTGCCTGGGTGCCTCTGAAGCTAATGATGGCAACTTTGAAAATGACATTAGAAGCAAAACATAAGCAGCAGAAAACATGAAACTACCTCCAGCCCATCTGTTCGTGTACAATTCACCTCAGAGCACCCATTTTCCCATGTAAAACAGAAGATACAATTTATAATTTATATCTCACTGGTACAACCCCGATTGAAGCAAACACTTTGATGAAATGTTGGTTTCATGCTAGTGAAACACCACTCCAAATCAGAGCCTATTTAGAACTCTAACTCCTCTGCTGCTGCTTTGAAGTAGAAAGATTTGTATTTTATGTGCTTTTCTAAAGGAAAAAAGAAAATATGTCCCTTCCAACATATTTTGGCATGTGGGGGATATATGAAAACATGTATGTGTGAATCAGCACCCAAATGTAATTACTGCTTTAAGCATTGAGCATATTTATAGACTCATATCTCACGCTGAAGACCTGGTTCCAATAATTCTCAGAAAATTGCAAAGTTCATACTTGTTTTCTCTGGACTAACTTAATTGATTTGAAATTGACAACATATGAAGACTGAAAGCAGTGAGCATCAACTTTCCATCACCTCAGCTAATGACCTAATAAAGCTGTGTGAGCAGATGTATGGGTGTATGTGTGTTTGAGTTTGGATGAGAGAGAGAAGAAATGAAAAAAGAAATTGACTGAAATGTGGAAAGAAGAGTCCTTCCTATCTTTTTTTTTTAAACAGGGTTTTACTAACAAGGAAAATTAACCAGGGAAACAAAGAGTCCTTAATGCCACGAGTGGCCAGTTATTTCACCCTAAGTACTGTTTAGTCTAGAAGTCCCAAACACATGTCCAAGATGGTGCCCCTTCAAACCTGAGGCAGGCACCCCGCAAAGTCCAGGCCTTCTCCAGGTTCTTCTCTCTCCAGCATTCCAAGCAGTGTCTTCTCCAAGGCTCTTCAAACTTTTCCAACAGATGCTGATGCAAAGTCAGCTTTCCAAGTACGCCACCTTGCTGTGGCTCCACTCACTTCCTTTACTAGGGCCACCTTTGGTGGCATCTGGCCAAAATTCAGCAGGCCTGCCCTCAGCAGCCCCTGGTCACCCCCCCCCACCTGCCATTCTGGCATCCAACTCCACACTGGCTACTTCTCTGCCGGCCACTCTCCCACCATGATTCTTCGCCACCTCCAGCTCACGCTTTTAGGAGACTTGACCCCACCAGGCCACATGGGTCTGTTCTATCAGTTCACCATTGTCCTTTCCTTCATATTCCTTCCTATCTTATGGGAACAACTCAAATGGAATCACCCCATGATCTCCCCCAGCAGTGGTGGACCTGATAATCAGTCATTGCTCATTCACAGGTGTGACTTGGGCCTCTACAGACACCATCCCAGAGGACAGGTGTCTCCTGCCCTTATGGAGCATACGTTCCAATGGAGCATCAGCCCACAAATAAGTCTACCATGTGCCCATAGTGAACAACTTAAAAAGAAGAGAATAATTTAGAAATAGAGGGGGTAGGGAAGGTGTGTTATCTTTTGATGGGGTGTCCTTTCTAAATAGACAATAGATGAGCTGCTACCTGAATTAAGTAAGGAAAATGGCCATGCAAAGACCTGAAGGAAGGAGTACTCCAGGCAGATAAAATAGCAAGTGCAAAGGGCCTGTGGTTGGAACCTCTCAGCTTATGTTGTCTAAGGAGGAACAAGAAGGCTGCTATGGTTGATGAGTATGGGATGAAGAGTAGGAGACGAGATTGAGGCCAGGGAGACGGGCAGAGGCAGGGAGGCCATGTAGACTTCATTCTGCATCATACCCATAAAAAGTGAATTTAGCTATTTTGGTCAGTTTAACAAATACATGCTAAGGTACCAGACACCACGGAAGCAGGAGGGGAAAGTGAGATGATACAAAATAAGGAATTCTCATAGGGAAAGTAGACTTATAGGGCTTTGCCTTTGACCTGAGCCTTCAGATAACCAGACATTGTTTTGCTGTTTTTCACGTATTAAAAACAAGTTCTTCCCCCACCCCCATACCACTGTTCATTTCTGTACAATATTTGAGGTGTCATCACCAGCAGTCAGGTATCAACACCAGAGATCCCCCTCCACCATAGCACCCATAACCAGCACCACAGTTCCCTTTTTCCCCTCCTGTTTGACCCTCCTCCCTCTCCCTTGCTGAATGCCTCAGATCTATGATCAGCTGGCCAGTGCTGTTTTTTCTTGATCTTTTTCTCATTTCTCTATATTCTGCACAGAAGTGAAACTATCTGATGTGAAGATAGACAGATATTTGGATAGACAGACATGCAAGAACTTGAGAGAAATTCAATCAGTCAGTCTTTTTTTATTTTATTTTTATTTTCTGTCAGTCAGTTTGTCTTTGGAAGTGCTAAGCACCATGCTACTGGGTGGTGGGTGTACAACAGCCAAAGTAGCCCCATTCCCTAACGGAACTTGGTACCCAAATGTCAACACACAAGCCATCCTGACTGCAGGCTAGTATGCAAGAGGGCTTCATGGTGTGAAAAAGGGGGACATCTTGTCAAGAGTGATGAGGGACCCATCAGAGCAGGCAGCCTGATGGTGCAGGATGGTGTGAGGTTACCTGGGGCCTGGAATTAGGGGTGATGAGGGACCCATCAGAGCAGGCAGCCTGATGGTGCAGGATGGTGTGAGGTTACCTGGGGGCTGGAATTAGGGGTGGGGAGCTTTGCAGATGATGAGATGGCATGGGCCAATGTCCTGAGGTTCCAGGACTTAGAACCCTGGGGTGAGGCTGGCTGGGAATGCCAGGGTCCAGTCACAGCAAACATTGCAGGTGATATGAAAGACTCAGGTCTGTGTTTTGAGAGCAGGCAACAGTCAGTGAAGCAGTGTAAGGTGAACGCAATGAAATAAGAGCTGTCTACTGAAAAATACACCAACAGGCATTTAGTGAGTGAAGTAGTGAAAGGAACAAGCAGGGAGCAAAATCAGATGGGAGCTTCTGCAGGCTGCCAGCAGGGGAGGAGAGCTGGTCGGGGTGATGCCAGAGCAGAAGAGAGAATTAGGCAGGGATGGGAAGACCCAGACTTATGAGAGATGTTGCCATGTTAATTGTTTGTGAATGAAATATGGGCAGAAATGACATGTAACAATTAAAGATAGAAGCTTTCAGAGTCGGTGAGTGAATGACTCCTCATTCTCTTTTCTTTTGCTGTAACATTTGTTACCATTTTAAATGGTGACTGTGTGTATAGCTGGGTCCCTCCTATAGAGATATGGAGCCCACGGGGTAGATAGCATGAGTCAGAAGCCAACTTCTAGCTTCATATGCCCCTGAACTCAGGGGATGTTTGTTACTGCAGCATAACCTAGCCTTTACTACCCAACAGAAGAAATAAGTAAAAGGCGTGACTGGGATATAATCAGGGAACCCTGGAATGGAAATACCAGTCACCAGTAGGTATTACCAGAGCTATTTCCAGTGTCCTCAAGCACATATCTGTTTCCTGTCCCCTCTAAGTGCCATCTAATTCACTTCAGTGTGACACCAGGGAAACAAATCTATCTTCAGCAAATGTGTTCTCTAATGGTAGCAAAGTGCTTTGAAGATGAAAAGTTGTCTGCCTGTGGTAGGCATTATTATTCTGTATCAGATGTCAGTTGGCACTTTTTTAAAAAAGATTCAATTAAACTGCCTTGCCATTGTTTTATGATATAAGCATCAGCCATTTCCAAAAGGGTTGAGTCATGACAGGAATATTTAACTCCTGCTAGGAGCAGAGAGTAATTGGAGTGAACTGGAGGATGAGCCAGGAACCAAAAGGCCAGCTGTTAATTTAACAATGGGATCCTTGGGCAAAAGACTGGCCTTGTGAGAGAATCATGGAGTCAAACACTGGCTAAAGGAGTAGACCAGGAAGACGGAGGCTCTGGGGGTCTGGCTGAATGGAGTCGAGGCCCTGCCTCATGAGGGCCTCATCCTGCACATAAAGAAGCCTTGAGGTAGGTAGACACACCCAGTGTTATTGTTGTCTGGGATAAGGGACTACCCCCTTTTTAATTTTGTCACCAAGGGTTCTCTGACCTGCATGCAAGCAGTTGCCCAGAGATCAAACTATAGTAGTAAGGGTAGACATAGAGGTTTATTTACAGATAAGGGAAAAACAAACTGAAAGAGTCTAATAGTCCACACCCTCACAAGTATTCAAAACAGAAAACAACCCCACTTCTGCTTCTCGGGGAGCTGCATGGGGTTTACCCCAGTCCTAGTGTACCTCGGTCCAAAATTGCCAAGTCTCATCCTTGTCTTTTGGTCCTCCATCACTCCAATCAGCATCAGGTGAATCCCCCAACAAAAGGTTCAGTTTGGCTCGATCTCTGTTGCATGATGGTTCAGCACTTATTGGGGCCCCAATGCTGGGAGGGTCCCAGAAGACTCAGCTTCTGGGTCTTTTTCCTCCAGGAGCCAAAACCCCCGAGCTCTCTGACCTCACCTTCGCTCTCCTTCCCAAAAGTCTGCGTCCCAGGCTCTGCTCCTTTCTTTTTATCTTCTCTCTCCCCTCCTTAAAACCGGAGGCTGCAATTTCCCCTCACGCAAAACTCCTGTCAATTCATTTTCTTTTTCCCACTTCTGGCTTTGAAACAATAGCCCAGGGGCACTAGTTTTCCATATTCACCAGGGCTGCTCAAGATTTGCAGCAAAACAAAAGAAGCACCCCCATGCCTTTGCCATTCTCAACCTCTCTGTTTTTCACTCACAGCTAATAGCAGCAATACCTAAATTGTGTGGACAAATAACACTGCCTATGTTGGAATCACAGCTTCAGGATCACTGGTGTTTCTTGCATAGCAAGTGGCTGGAGGGCTGGGGAGCTAAACCACACGACCCCATGACCCCCCACTTCACGTTTGCTATTGCGGTAGTGCATTCAATGGGGTGTCGTCATTGCACAAGAGACAGAAGCAAATGGGAGGAAATGAAGCCCTGCAGAAGGGAAGAGGGCAGGCGTGGCTGTGGTAGGTGGCTAAGAAGGAGCCAACAGGCAAACAGCTTCAGGCATGATGCTGAGGCCACTGCTATACGGTGTGGGAGGAGTGGCTGGAGATGTCAATCATACTCTCCTTTCGGTGCAAGAAGGAAAAGCGTTCATCCACCTTGCCGTCAACAGCAGCCATGTGTATCAGTGTACTTTTTTTTTATTTTTTTTTACAATTGTGAATTAATTGATCCCTCCTCCTCCCTCCATATTCCCCCTCTGTATCCCCCCTTCAGTCACTCCTCCCATTTTTCTGCAAATTGTTGTTGTTTGGTTAAGTTGATGTTTAGCTGTTGGTTGTTTGGCCTGTTGTTCTCTTCCGATATGTGGTAAGTGTGTGTGTAGTTTTTTTTTTGTTGTTGTTTTTTAATTTATTTATTTATTTATTTTACCCCGGAGCTTTCCCACTTCACTAACATTTGTTAACTATCTTGATCTTTTGCACTCTTCACCTCCCCTGCCTTCTTCCCCTTCCTCCTCTCTCGCTCCATGGTTCAGTTCCATTGGTTGTTTTCATTTTTTATTTGTTTGTTTGATTTTCCCTATATCCCTCATATAAGTGAGACCATCCTGTACTTCTCTTTTTCTTTTTGGCTTATTTCTGCTAATATGAGTCTTTCTAGTTCCATCCAGGTTGCAACAGCAGCCATGTGTTAGGTAGTGGTTTAAGAAGAGGCCTTTTGAGTTGGCGGATTAAAAATGATTCCATTTCCTCTGCTTAAATTTCCTCCCAGTGCCCATGTGTATGACATTCTGGGAACGGCCCTGTTTCCACCCAGTGTCCTCCCAGCACCTGGCTCCCGACGATCTATGCCATGAGGACATGTGAGACTTTTGAATGACCTGGGGATGGAGAGCTCAGTCTCCCCTTCCCCCAAGAGAGCAGTCAGACTCCATAGCACATGGTTGGCCCCACCAGCCAGCTGTGTCTGCACCCTCCATTTCCTCCTCTCTTCTCATCTCCAGGAAGTGACACTGCACTTCTGCTTCCTGTTCTGCTGGGGCATCTCCTCGCTCCAGGGATGTTCCTGCCCAAGATGGTGTCCACCCCCCACAGGCATAGTCCTGGCAGGACAGATGCAGGGAATGTGATGGGTAGAGTTGGATGAAAACCACTGGAATCTCCTATTCTTAAAATATGTTCTCCATACCAGAGGCAACTTCCTTTAACCTAAGGTATATTTCACCTGGTAGAAGGCAGTCATACCCAGGAGATCGACAACAAAATCTCCTGTTCCTCAGCACGATGGGGTTATTTCAGTGAGTGGTGGCTCCGCCAGCACCCCCCCTCACTTCCCCCTCTTTCGTGACCCAGGCCAGGTGGTTCCCACATGGGCTCATCCGTGAGCACAGTTCTAGGCACTGGAGATATGACATCCTGAGAGAGCAGGAATAAGTAGCTCAGGGCAGCTGCCAGGGGACCACCTGGGAGGAGTCTGGGGTGCCACAAAGAGGAGTGGTGCATGGGCAAAACAGAGACCTTGGGGGGTTCTTTTCCAAGTGACCGGGTGTGGAGGGAAGGCGGGGAGGTGACAGGCTGGGGAGTGGGGAGGGGATGACAGTCAAGGTCCCCTTGAGAAAGGGCTGGTAAATCAAGGGGGCCTTTTTCATGAATCAGCACATGCTTAAGGCCCATTCTCATCCCTTCTTACTTGGATTTTAATGTCACCCTCTTTGGTCACTTTTGGGGTTCCCTCTTGACTTTCTGGAGGGCTGGTTTCTAGGGTCACTCAGCACCTCTCTGACCCAGCAGCCAGATCTGCATGAAGCACAGGGAGGGAACTAGCGATGGTCCTTACCTTGAAGGTACTTCTTTCCAGGCCAGCTGTGAGGACTGTCCAGTCTTCTGTCCACCTGCTAGGACCTGAACACTGAGCTTCATGAAACACAACCCTCAGTGGTTGCTCAGTTCCTTCTTTTCCCTTCTCCCCATGACTAACCTTCCAGCACATCCTCCCCATCCTACCTGCAAGGTACACCTAGGCTATGCGTACCTCTCTCCAGCCTCCCTGCCTCCACTCCATCAAAGGACCATCACTTTACAGCCTGAGAATAACTTCTCCACGGGTGGTCCCCCTATCCACTCTGGCTCTCCCCTCCCCCAGAAGACAGCCAAGGGATCTTGTCCAAATATAACCCTGACACTATCATTCCTTGCTGTCCCATGTCCAGGCCTTCCTCACCATCAGGGGGAAGGGGCTCTCCACACAGCCCACAGACCCCTGCATTGGGTCTGCTCCAGTTCCCCTCACTCTCCACCCTCCAGCTACATGGGCTGCTAAGCTACTGGAAGGGGCCAAGCTGCCCCTTCCCTGGTCTCCCTTCCCCATCCCCTTCCTCAAGGCAGCCTTCCCAGACTGCCTGGCTGGGCCGGTTTCCTTATACTTTCTGGCCTGTCACCTTTCAGGGTCTGGCCCTATTTTTGTGTGTCTGTTGAATTGGTGATGTCTATGCCACTCGATGCTGCATAAGCCATGCAAAGCCATGATGATTGTGTGTGGCTGGAGCACAATGCCACTGATACAAGGTAGTAATGCAGTTAATAATTGTATTGATGCCAAAATACCCTGGTGGGTGGAGTCTGAGAGAAAGACCCTGCATGAGAGTAAATGGGAAGCAAGAAGAGAGGATGCATAAAAAGGGAGGAGTGAGGAAAAAGAAAGGAAGAGGAGACGAGAATGGCAGGCTGAGAGAACAGGTCCATGTGCCCTGCTGGGGGAAGACCCCTGGAAGAGTGAGGTGGAGGGGGCAAGGAACCATGGTGGGAGGGTGACCTGCAGAGAAGTAGCCAATGTGGAGTTGGATGCCAGAATGGCAGGCGGGGGGATGACCAGGGGCTGCTGAAGGCAGGCCTGGTGGATTTGGCCAGATCCTACCAAAGGCAGGCCTGGTAAAGGAAGTACATGGAGCCACAGCAAGGCGACATACTTGGAAAGCTGATTTGTGCATCAACAATTGTGGAAGAAATCTGAAGAGGCTTGGAGAAGCAGAGCAGGGTGGCACACTGGAGAAGAAGTGAAGCTGCTGAAGAAAGACTGAACTTTGCAGAAGTGCCTACCTCGCAGGTTTAGAGGGGCAAAGGGCACCATCATGGACATGTGTTTGGGACTTTCGTACTAAATGGTGATTAGGATAAGGTAACTGGCCACTCGTGGCTTTGAGGACTTTTTGTTTTCCCTGTTGAATTCCCTTGTAAATAAACCCTGTTGTTAAACTGCATTTGACTGACAACTGCTACATGCAGGTAATATGAACCTAAGGGAACCTGGGAGTCAGAAGCTGCTTTTCAAATGTGATGTGTCGTTTGGAGGCTTCAGCCCTTTTTGACCCGGTTTCACCATTAGCTGTGCACTGGCTGGCAGAGCCAGGAAGAGCTGGATGAAAGAAGAAATGGAGGCTCTGGGAATGAACCTAGAACTGGCTCAGCATCCCTGTCCTTGAAGGACTTAACTGTGGCCTGCCAGGCCTGACATGGTCCGTACCCTTTGCCCAGCCTCCCTCTTTCTCTGCCATCTGTCCCACTGAAGCATGATGAGCAGGTAAAAGCATGAAAACCTAAAGTCTGCTGAAGCCCAGGAACCTTAGAAATACAGTCCAGGGGTCTAGATAAACAAGCCATGACTGACTCAGTTTTCTGATAGCAGCTCAATTTCTCCTTGAGTCCTGCTCGTTCTATCTTCACCGTCAGAACATGTGCTACCACCAGTGACAGCCCACCCGGAACCCCAGAGCTTGCAAAGTGTATGCAAACCCTTCACTCCCTGTTAGGGGTGCTCAGCCTTGGGATATGAATCTGCTGAGTCAGCATCAGCGCAATCAATCTGCTTCTTGCCAGTCATCGTATTCTCATTTCCTTGGTCCCGCTTCACGGCCATCTCCACCACCCTTAGCACAGTCCTCCTGCTGGTCTGGCCTCCCTGCTGTTCCTGCAACAGACTAAGTAGGTTCCAGCCTCAGGACCTTTGCTTCTACTGCTCCTTGGGCCTGGGGTTCTCCTCCCCTAAGTGTGCGATGGCCAACGCCC
>PVHY01024995.1:0-18903 GCA_004024945.1 Uropsilus gracilis | reverse complement strand
TGCATGAACAGCAGGCAGTACATGTTTAGAGGGGAGGGAAGGGTAGCAGCGTGGCATGTGACTGATGTTCTGTGCTGGAGCTGGAGACTGGTGCTGTTCCCTGCTATGGGAGATGGGGAGAGGGGCTGCTGGGAACACCACACACTCCCTAAAGGCAGGATTTCAGTTTTCACCACTGCCGTATCCCAGTCGTCACTGGGCCCACCACATTGCTGTAGTTCCTATTTGTTGCATAAATGAATGAAAGGTTGAACCAAGCTGGAAAGGTAAGTTGGGTGAGGTATGGAATGTTCTAGAACAACAAGCTAAAGAACTGGCTCCTCATTCTTTGCCACAGCTAATAGAGCAGTTAGATGTATAGGTTGAACAACTTTACCTGTGCTTGGAAAGAATGCTCAGTGGTGGGTGGGTGGTGCCAACAGTGGAAAACTAAGATGGAAAGGGCATGTTTGTGAAACATGAATGGTCAAAGTGACTTAAGAAGAAAGAAAATCTACATTGACCTGTAACCTCTGATCTAGAGGTCTAGACCCAGATAATGTGAGAGATGAATTTTACCAAACATTTAAAGAAGTGAAGACACCAATCCTTTACAGACTCTTCCAGAAAATAGAAGTAGAGGGAATGCTCATCCTTTGAGGTCAGAATTACCTTGATGCCAGAGCTAGACAGGTACATCAGAAGTAAATAAAACTATAAAACAATATATTTTATGAGTAAGATGCAAAACTCTATAAAGCTCTAGTAAATTGAACCTAACAACATGCAAAGAATTAGAATTGACCATGCTAGGAATGCCAGAAAATTTATTGACTTCATATCAATAGAAGAAAAGCCACAATTTCAGTAGACACAGGAAAATATATTTGATGAAATCTAACACTCATTCGTGAAAATAATCTTAGCAAATTAGTAGTAGAAGGAAACTCTCAATCTAATAAAATGTATCTACCAAAAACCTACAGCTGACCTACAGCTTGTGGTGAAAGAATGAATGCTCTCTCCCTAAAACTGGTCACAGCGCAAGGATGTGCACATCGTTACTGTTCAGCTTCCTGTCAGTGCAGTCAGGGAAAAAAATCAGAGAGAAGGAGAGAGAGAGAGAGAGGCATCCAGATTGGAAAGGGAAGCGAGCTGAATTTTTATTGTCTGATAATATGATCCCTCATATGAAAATCTCAAGAAACACACTTGCTACTAGAGGTGATGACCAAGTTTAACAAGGTCATTTTCAAAGATCAATATACAAAAATCAATGAGCGATCCAACAATGAAATTTTAAAAGGCAAATTCTTCTCTCAGTTGGTGTAAAAAACAACAAAATGCTTAGCAATGAATTTAACAAAAATACAAGCCCCGAACATCAGATACAATGAAAGTTTCTTAGAGAAACAAGGTTTAAAAAAAACATTCATGCATTGCTAACTGCAATGTTGTCTCTTTAAAGTGAATTGTAGAGGCAATGCATCTTATCAAAATCTCAATGGACATTTTTTGCAGGGATATAAGGGAATCCTAATATTTCTATGGAAATGCAAAGAATCTAGAATAGTCAGAACAATTCTGAGTATGATAAAATTGGGAGACTCATTTCCCTGATATCAAAACTTACTATAAAGCTACAATAATCGAGATAGTGTAGACTTGGCATAGTAATATGTCTACCTGTGTAAATGAATGAAACAATTGAATTTTCAGAAATAACCCATTTATGGCCAATTGATTTTCAACAAAAGTGTCAGCACCATTCAGAGAGGGAAAAGAATGGTTTTTCAACAAATAGTGCTGGAACCATTTTGTATTTATATGCCAAAAGATGAATTAAAACCCTTAACTCAAACCTTGTACAAAAATTAGCTCAGCATATACCTAGACATAAGCAGAAGAGCTTAAACTTTAAAAGTCTTAGGAATAGGCCGGGCACAGTGGCTCGTGCCTGTAAGCTTCAGCCTATGAAGCGGCTGGGGCTAGGGATTGCGGTTCGAGTCCTGCCTGGGGCCTGTAGCAAGACCTAGTTCCAAAAAAATAGCTGGGTGTGGTGGCATGCGCCTGTAATTCCAGCTACCTGGGAAGCTGAAGCTGGGGGATTGCTTGAGTCTGTGGTACCCCGGGCAACGAGAGCCTGTGGTTCCACGGGCAAAAATAGGGAGACCTAGTCTCAAAAAAACAAAAAAAAGTCTTAGGAATAAACTAAAGGTCAGATCTCTGTGATCTTGAATTAGTCAAGAGTACTTTGGTAAAACATCAAGGGCACAGTGTGAGAGAAAAACATTGATGAATTAAATTTCATCAAAATCAGAGAACTTTTGTGCTTCAAAGTTTTCCTTATGAAGGACTTCAAAAACAATTTTGTGTTTTTCATTAGGAAAATAAAAAGACAAGCTACATACTGGTAGAAAATATTTGTCAGTCCTTTATCTGACAATGGACTTTTACCCAGAAAGAGCTCTCAATGAGAAGACAATTTTATTGATTAAAAAACAAGCAAAACATTTCCCCAAAAGAGATATAAAAATAACCAATAAGTATATGATATATTCTAAACAACATTAGCTGTTACAGAAATATAAATTAAAACTACAATAAGATACTACTGTAAACTGACCAGAAATGTGATAAATTTAAAAAATGTGCATTATAAGTACCCACAAGGCTCGTGGTAGGGTAAAATGGGAAAAGCTACCTAAAAGGAAAAAAAAATGTCTGTTCATTTCTTAAAAACTTAAACATAATTTTGCTATCAAATCCAAGAACTAACCCATGAGAACTTACCCAGAAGAAATGAAAAGTGGCAGTACAAAAAGTTGTACACAAATTTTTATTGCTTCATTATTCACAATAACCCAAAATGGGAAAAATGTATGTGTATCAACTGAAAAGTAAAAATAAAATATGGGCCGGGCACAGTGGCTCTTTCGTGCCTGTAAGCTTCAGCCTACGAAGCGGCCGGGCCTAGAGATCGCGGTTCGACTCTTGCCCCGGGCCCGTAGCGAGACCTAATTCCAAAAAAAAAAATAGCTGGGCGTGGT
Source organism: Uropsilus gracilis (assembly GCA_004024945.1). NCBI lineage: Eukaryota > Metazoa > Chordata > Mammalia > Eulipotyphla > Talpidae > Uropsilus > Uropsilus gracilis. The sequence goes on along the minus strand of PVHY01024995.1, from coordinate 15,874 downwards.
GGTATGCGCCTGTAATCTCAGCTACTTGGGAAGCTGAGGCTGAGGATTGCTTGAGTCTGTGGTACCCCGGGCAACGAGAGCCTGCGGTTCCACAGGCAAAAATAGCAAGATGTAGTCTCAAAAAAAAAAAAAAAAAATATATATATATATATATATGGCTTATCTGTTGTACATTGTAGTTTGATTCAACATTAAGAGTAGAAGTAATTTGTTAGCTATTTTGTATGCTATGTCTGCTTAAACATTAAAAAAAAAAATTCTGCCAAGTGCAAAAAGCCAGATACAGAAGACTTTGTATTATAGAGTTCCACTTATAAGAAATGTCTAGAATCATTAGTCAGCATCAGCATTCACAGTCTGCAGGTGGGGGTTACCTGGGGCTGGGGAAGCAATGGGATTGACAGCGGATGCGTAGGAGGAATCCTTCGAGGGTGCTGGGCATGTTCCAACCTGTACTGAGGTGTTGATCGGATAATTCTGCAACTTTACTAAAGTCATTGAAGCATGTGCTGAAAACTGGTGACTTACGTTGTGTGAAACTTGTACCATGATAAAGTTGTTGAAAGAACTATTCATGACAAACATGAAAAAAGACCGAAAGAAAACTGGCCAAACTTAAAATTTCTTTTGTCTTTGGATAACAGGATCATGGGTGATTTTTATATTTCTCCTTTATCTCTTTTATATATTCTGTATTTTCTGTATTTTCTAGGGCTTCCAGTTCTTGGAAAATGAGAAAAGCTCTGTGTGTGTGTAGCTATGTGTGTACATGACTGTGTGTGTGTATGTGTATATATGTGTGTGTGTGTGTGGGGGGGTGTTAACCAGGGGAGGTTGTTTGTTTGCTCTGGTGAGAGAAACTTTGTTTTATGGTTGCCAGATGATTCTGTAGCAGGAAAAGCAAAGTACCCCCTTCATGGGGTTGAGGTTCAGAGTTAGCTTTTGCAGTTATGCATGTGGAAGAGTGACTGTGTGAATTGTCTTGACAAAAGCTAGTCCCAGAAATAATCCTAGAAACCAAGTTCGAGGATCATGAAAGGAATGAGGGATGAGCAATAAACAGTTGGAGAAACCTCCTAGAAGAAAAGACATAGAGCCCTTTCCTTTCACTCTTATTTTAGAACATTTTTTATTGACTAAAACCTATATGAGAAAGCTACACAAATTGTGCAGGAACTACTCAACAAACCTTTACAAGGTCGAACTAGCACCCAGAGCAAGAAACAGAGTGTTTGAAGCTTCCTGTTGCCCCTCCTACTTATTAATGCCACCAGAGCAACCTCTCTGCTTCTTTCTAAAAAAAAAACTAGTTTTGAACTCCACATCTACAAAAGCATGTGTGTTCTCTCTTGCATCTGCTGCTCTTGCCCATCATCTCACCTGTGAGTCTGACACTTGCTTTTACAAGAATCAGCCATTTGTTCTTGCTGTTTTATCCTGTCCCCTTGTGTACACACACCTTGGTCTATGGATAGACATTTGGTTACTGCCAACTTTGACTTCTGAGAGTATCGGTGCACAAGCTTCTGTGCACATGTGGACATGCCATTCATTGGGCAGGTACTAGGAGCAGAATTGCTGTGCTAGTGGTCAGCATTGATTTGGCTTCTATAGATACCACCAAGTATTTTCTCAGAATGATAGTATTCATTTTTAGCTCCCACCAGCAGGATTGTACAGGTTCAGACTCTACGTCCTTGCCAAATAAAGTGTTAGCCACGGTGCTGGTTGTGTAGTAAAACCACACAGTGGTTTGGGGTCATTTGGAACCATCCTGTAGAGATACCACATTGGCCTGTTGGTGGGTGAAGTTGCGCACATTTTCATTTGTTTACTGGCAATTGCATTAATTTTTTTTATTTTGTTTTTTTTGTTAAGGATACTTTCAAGGCCTTTCTTTTTCTTTTCTTTTCTTTTTTTTTTTTTTTTTTTTTTTTTTTTTTTTTTTTTTTTTTTTTTTTTTTGAGACTAGGTCTCGCTATTTTTGCTCGTGGAACCGCAGGTTCTTGTTGCCCGGGGTACCACAGACTCAAGCAATCCCCAGCCTCAGCTTCCCAGGTAGCTGGATTACAGGTGCGCGCCACCAGGCCCAGCTGTTTTTTTGGAACTAGGTCTCGCTACCGGCCCCAGGTGGGGCTCAAACTGCGATCCCTAGCCCCAGCCGCTTCATAGGCTGAAGCTTATAGGCATGAGCCACTATGCCTGGCTCTCTATTTTTCTATTACCTTGTTGCTTATTATTGTTTTGTGGAAATCTTAAAATATATATTATAAATATATATCCTTTGTTACAAATATGTATCCCAGCTAACATCTATTGTGTGGCTCACTTTTCATCATCTTAAAGTGCCATGTAATTAGAGGTGGTTCTTACTTTTAACTTTTAACTTATTAGTTTTTCTCTTTATACTCAGTGCTTTGTCTACTCTGCTTAAGAAATATTTCCTAATTCAAGACCAGAAAGATATTCTCCTATTTCATCTTCTGAGGGTTTTCTTATTTCTTCTTTCACTTTTAGATCCCTCATTCATTTACTATTAACTAAGGTATGTATATGGCATAACGGAAGTGAGTTCAATATTATCAAAACCTCAGAGGGAAAGAGGACAAGACCTCTACCAGGAGGGAGGGAATCTTGTCAGGGGTGGCATGCAGGGGGAGTTAGATCAGCTGCGCATGGCCTCCAAGTGACACACTTGTTTGCCTGGCTACTGCCCAGAGGAAGGGAGGCTGTGAAGGGGTGCTGGGAAATGAAGAGCTCAGGTGAGCATGACCTGAGCATTCTTAGTCTGCTGAGGGATGGGTTTACCCCAAGAGTTGAGGGACCATCTCAGCTGAATGGTTGCAGAGGCCCCCTTCTCTTCTCTAGCTTCCCTGAAGTATCACCTCCCAACTCTCTCAGGTGCGATGTACTGCAATGCCTCCATGCAGAAAGAGTTTCTCCTCTACAAGTAGACACATGGGGTCTGGTCCTTTTGGACTGAGTCCTTGGGTATCTCAGTTGGCAGTTGGGTTCACGGCAGTTGGGTTCATGCCTGCTCAGTTGACTAATTCAAATATTAAAGTGAAATGGGGAAGTGGGTCATACCAGTAATGTATATACATAAATTGCTCTGTAGGTCATCAGAACAGTGTGTTTTCATGTGGCTCAGCTAGAACTTCCTGAGGAAGAGGTAACTCTACCCGCCCAGCCCACCAATTGCACAGTTACTTTGAAAAATATTATTCTGGGTGAGTTTCCACTATGTGATATAGATCAGATCAGGGAATTGCTGGGAGACTGTCCCTAAAATGCCACACGGTCATGCTATCTTCTGGAATTTTCCAATGGTCTGGATGGTTAAAACATGGTCTACCAAAGAAGTAACATTATACATTTAAGCCTTACTTTAGTAACAAAATGGCATTTTGCAAGAGCCATGTTTAGTTTTCTCCACCCCACCATGCCTACTCTTCTAATACACTAAAATTCACTGTGCCCACTGTATCTGAGGAGAGAGTGTTCACTCCATTTGCTATCCTTTTTCTTGTGAAAACCACAGTCTGGGGTGCTGTCTTCCTCTTACATCACAAGAAATCTTCTTTCCTAGTAGAAAGAGGAGGTATCTTAGGGTGTATTGCCTAGGATGAACCCTGCCTCAGCCATTTCCTACTACCTCTAAGACTCTGGGCACATTCTTAATCCTCCTTTCTCTTATTGACAAAGTGCAAACAATGCCAATCATAGTATGGTTAAAAGGATTCATCTATCTAACGAATCTCAAAGAGCCCAAATGTCTTTTTTGGAGCATAAAAGACCCTTAATAATATTAATTGCCATCATTATATATTAGGCTATCATCTTCTTAGATGTCAGTGTTGCTTCCACCCACTGGGACAGTCCGGAGACAGAGCGTGCAACTTTGGCCCAGCCTTCTTTGGAAATTTATGTCATTTGTGAAGCTCCATTGTGAAATATCAAAACATCGATATGGAAGAAAGAAAGACAAAGCTCAGACTCTGAATCAACCGGTAGTGTAGCGTTTCGGAGCCTGCACACGAGGGTGGGCCCTGTGACTCACTGTAGTGATCCTTTGACTTTTTCTAGTGACCAATCTGATTTTTTCATTACACTGCAGTGATTCACGATTTGCTGTCGAGATTATGTAACTGGAGCTGTTTTGATTTGTTGGGGTGTCTAATAATGTATTTCTATGGCACCCCTGGGAAGCTCTAGGGAATCTTCTCTTTTACACACCCTGATACATGCTATAGCAAACAATGGTGAAAATGCCATGCCTGGGAATGAAATAATCTTCCTCCTTCTTTTTCTGCTAATTGGTACCCAAGACTTGGAGCCTGAAGATCTTAATTCATCCTGATTTTGCTATAGACTCCTGTGTTCCTTTCGTTCTCTGACTTTAGTTTCCTCATCTTAAAATGAGGTGTTGGACTACATAAACTTGAGCTTTGTCATTGAGAGAATTTACAATATTGAATTTTTCTCAATAGGTCTTTTTTGTTACCAAGATAGACATGAACACTATGGGAAGAAATGGTGGGTTTATGCTAAATGCCTAATAAATTAATTTAGCCTTGGAGGAAAGGAATCACCATCATTTGCATCATCTCTCTTGTGCTATCAAAGATTAGTGAAAGGAGGAACAAAAGACACAGCATCTCAGCTGTCATTCTGATTCTGGTCCTCAATCAGTCAGGGCCAGGAAAGGAGGAATGGCTAAACAGAAGCATTGTTCATTCCCATTAGGAGCTCTATGTCCCAGAATTGGCTGAGTAATATATATATCCTTAAATATACCATTGGGATACTTGCAGGTGAGAACTGTGAGGGGCACTCAGTCTAAATATCATTTCCACTTTTTATTTTTCAACTTTGGCATAGGTTTGGTTTCTAAAATCTATAGCTTAGTATCTTCAGATTTAAAAAATGTTCAGATATTATCTTTTCAAACAGTACCTTTTCCTCTTTCTCTCAATTCTCCTTCCAGAGCTCCAATTATATGCATTTAGACCTTTTCAATGCCCAGGGACTTCCTGTCTTTATACCTTTTTTTCATTATTTTCACTTTTGGTCTTTGTATGTTGTCACTTAGATAATTTCTTCAGATCCATCTTCCAGTTCATTGACTCTCTTTTCATCTATATCTAATCTCCTAACCTCATCTATTGAATTTTAAATTTCAGTTACTTATTTTTCACTTACATAAAAAAGTCAACTTGATTTTTCTCAAAAATCTACCAGGTCAGTTTTTTTTTTTTTTAATATCCAACAGATATTTAAAATTATCTCTTTTATCTCTTTTAACATAATAAACAGTTACATAATTTCTTTCCTATTACTACATTTATGACGTATTGGGAGTCAGCTTATCTGTTTTTTTTTTTCCTGTGTAGTATTTCTCTTAACTCCTATTTCCCTGTGTGCTTCTTTATTTTTTTCCTTGCTGTTTTTGAAAAATTAGTGTGAATTTTCTCAAAACTAGAAAGCTTATAACCTCTCTTTGTTACTACATTACACTTAGAAGCATTTCCACTTTAGGATTCCCTTGATCTCCACTTGCTTCTTAAAGTTTTTTTGATCATTCAGGTGATCAAATTTGGGTTACCAGTCTGCATAAGAATTGGTGTGTGGTGGGTGAGGGGCCAGATAAAGATCCTGCCTATGCATCTGAGCAGAATGCAAGAGAATATCGAGAAAGTCATTGCATAATGGATTGGAGAAATGATTATGGTGATGACCTATCACAGAACCACACCTATGGCCTCACTAGGAGTGGATGAGCCAAAATCTAAGTACTGATACACTGTCTAAGAGAGCAAGGCACTCCTCCCCCCTTCCACAGGAGAGGAAGGCCACTGAGTTGGGCCATCAACCTTATAGCAAAGCTGCAATCTAAGGGAGAGGAAATGATCTGCAAAGGCATTCAGCAGATACCTGTCCACACTGAGAAACTTCTTTACCAACAATGACTGGGGGTGAGGGCTCCTAAGCCAGAGGGTAGAGCTATAAGGCAAAGACACAGCAAAATGCACAGAGAATGGATTTGAGAAAACAGTCAACAATGAGAAGACACAGATAGACCTCACATGAATACGGATTAGCTGCCCAATGCAAATTAAGACTGAAAACCAACCAGCACGATTTGCTGTGTCCCAGGAACACAGTCCCTCACCTAAGAAAAGGACAATGCCACAGAAAAGAAAGAGACCAATGGAGTTAACATAGATCAACAAACAACAAGGAAAGAGGGGTCTGAATGAACAGAGTGGGAGGGAAAGGCATTTCAACAACCATTTACCAATATTGTAAGAAATTTAAAGAATGAATAAAAAAAGAGAAAAAAAAAAAGAATTAGTATGTGGTTAATATTTCCCGGAAATAAACTTTCCCTCTGCTCTCCTCAGTACAAAAAAAAAAAAAAAAAAAAATTCCTTGTTAATCACTAAAGAAGATTTACTTCTGTTTCACTCTATTTCTGACTGTGTGGTCCTTTAGAGTTCTAGCATCATGGTACATAGGTCGTGGGCTTTGGTTTAGATAGATTAATCTTTTTATGCTAGGGTAGCAGTGAATCTACTGGGTAGTGTACTAAGTCTTAGAAAATCATGGAAGTAGGTAAGACGTCTTGAAATGAAGCACACAGCATTCTGTTATATTAGGTACGATCTGTGTTTAGATTAAACATCCTAGAACAGTACAAGTCACAAAACCAATTTTAGAGGATTTTAGGAGGTTCAGACATAAATTCGTTAAGAGCTTTCAATTAAAAGTACTAGAAACCTGGTATAGAGGGGCTTATCTTTCTTATAGGACTAGGACTCTAGAGGTAGACAAAGTATGGGCCTTCTGCTCAAGAATGCCTTTGGCTCAGGGGACAGTCCTTTCCATGTTGGTTTTTCTGGCTCTTCAACAGGAGTCTTTACTGCAGCTGTGGGTTGGGCACTTAATCTGTGTTCACTGGCCTGGTAGACAGTAAAACATCACAGACAAGGTGGCTCAGGCAGCAGGCATTCATTTCCTGAAGTTCTAGGGGCCAGAAATCCAAGATCAGCTTTAAGAACCAGCTGCAGATCCTGTGAGGCCTGCTTCCTGGCTGGGGGGTGAACGTCTTCCCACTGGCTCACTGGCTCACAGGTGGAGAGAGAAGTGAGGTCCTTCTCTTGTGATAGGACAGAATCCTCCCAAGGGAGTGGGGCCCCTCTCACCCTCTCTTCTAGGCCTGGTTGCAGACAAAGGCACCATCTCTTATTGTCATCAGTTTGGGATTTAGGGCTTCAATGCATGAATTTGGGGAGGGGATGCCTTTGGTGCTAATCTGCCTTCACACTTTAGCCCTAGGAAATGCCACAGTAGGGTGCTCTCACCAGGAAAGTCTTGTTTCTGTGCTATCCTGAGGTCTGCCTGCTCTCTGGACACCCTCTGAGTCCAGTTGGCAGCTGACCCCTCGAAGACCCCTGGTCACTCAGTATGTAACAGACACTGTGGCCCTCATGACTACACATGCCTGCAGTCCTTGATGCTGAGCCCTTCAGGGTGGGGCTGCATCTCCCTAGTATTGTCCTGTTGCCTATTTTGGGGCCTGGAGGTGCATTCAGAGACTGACCAGGGGTAGTGACAAAGGGGGAGGGAAAGGGGGGAAGGGGAGGGGGAAGAGAGGAGGGATCCAGAAGAGGGAGGGGCAGAGGGAAGAACAGGGGTGAGGGTGGGGCAGGGTAAGGGGTGGGGCAGTGCTACCACCAGACAGAACCCTCTGGTCAGGGAGGAGCTGAGGATGCCAAGCCCTCAAATATGTCTGCAAAGCAGGAGTGTGGGATGCGTGAGAGGCCCCCTTGGGGGGCTGAGCAAGGAGGGACTGCCAGGGGAGACCAGAGGCAAAGAGACCTGTTGGGTGCCCTGAGATTCCCAGGTTATCATAGCCTTTGGGGTTTCCCACATGTCTGAACCCTCATGAGTACTTGAACAAGGCCTGATTGACACTCACTGGCTCATAGGTGGAGAGAGAAATGAGGTCCTTCTCTTGTGATAGGACAGAATCCTCCCAAGGGGGTGGGGACTGAGGCGTGAGCACATGTGGCGCAAGAGCACGCAGCCAGCCACCACTGCACTCCACCTGCCAGAAGGATTTACCTGGGCAGTCCCAGAAAGAAGCGGTCCTTTATGGAGGGTACCCAGCCAAGCCTGGCAGTGCAGGTGGAGGTGTAGAGATGTAGGGGCTGCAGGAGGCACAGGGACAGAAAGGTGTGGAGAGGGCATGACTGGAACCATTGTTCTCCTCCGAGAGACCAGCCGGGGCAGTGCTGAGGCTGAGGGACAGAAGAACCCCATCAGCAGCCTTGCAGTCCCACAGGAGCTTGGCTTTGTCTCCGTAGGGCTGGGATGCCAGGGTGAAAGCCACAGTCAGGTGGATACACCGCCGGGCCATGGAGGGGAGGCAGGAAAGCATCAGGAGGAGGGAATGATAGAGGCTGCTTTAATTACCTGAATACGAGAGCACAGGTGTGACCCTACCCAATTAGGAGGCAAGATTGGGAGGAGCAGGAGGCATGGGCATCACGTGGAGAGACACCTAGGCTCCTAGCTCAGATGATAGCCAAAGGAGGGCTGGGGAGAGACAGGTCCAGAGCCCCCTTTGGGCTGGGCTTGACGGGTCTGAGGGGGCAGGATGACCTCTGCCAGATGGACAGACACCTGCCACACTCGGGATCTGAGGAGAACAGGGTGCTGTCAATGGGTTCTGGGGGTCCAAGCAGACATGGGGGTCCAGTGAATGTGGGCCTCGGGCAGAGCCGGGAGTTGAAGTGGGAGCTACTATGTCACTGACAGGATGAAGGCTGGGGGCTGAGGGGCAGAAGGCCCAGAGAGAAAGCCTGGCCACACAGTCACATGTAAGAAAGATCAGGAAGAAGAGCAGAGTTCTGGGCACTAGAACTGCTCGCTGCCACCTGCCTTCTACATGCCTGCAAGTGCCTAGTCCTGGGCAAGTGCCTCAGCCCCTCTGTTGCCAGCTCCCATCTGCAGAGAACCCACCAGCTCCACGTGTTACTGCGAGGACCTTGAGACTCTGGAGCGCGCTCAGGCAGGGCTGCCCTTTGCACAGCCCTCTAGCTGTTACCGCAGCTGTGGATGGAGGCCCAGGTGTGCAGGTACTAAGCTGGGCTTTCAAATGCAAGCCCACCTTCTGTATCTAGTGACGCTGTATCTGTGAACAGCTGGGCCAGTGGTCTGACAAATGCCAGTGGGAGGAGGGGAGAAGAGGCTTCCTTCCTGTTCCCCTTGGTCAGGCTAGGCTAGGTCAGTGTCCCCACAGTAGTTGCTGCCTCCAGGGACTGCACAGCCCCACCTGCACCTCAGCAGTCCCTCAGCTGGCTGCCCCTCTTCCCGTGGTGTCCCCAGCCCAGGACAGTGACGCTTGGATCGCTTATCTCCTGAATCCTGGGTTCACGGTAGTGTCTGGACTTCCCGGCAGGGCTGTGCTGAGTGTGCTCGTCCTGCCCCTGGGCCTAGAGACCCAGACTGAGTCCTGAGGAACCCAAATTCAAGGTGCTGGCAGGGCTGGTTTCTCCTGGAGGCTCCCGGGGAAACTGCTGTGTGGGAGGAGCCCCAGGAGAGGGGGAGATGCAGGAAAGAGGGAGCAGCAGGTGGGGCCAGGAGCCACAGCCACATGGGGGACATGCAAGGGAACACACTGGGGAATCCAGCCTGCACCCCGAAGGACCCTGTGTCTAGGTGACAGTCACCGTGTCCACCCATGAGGGTGTTGGACAAGCTGCTCTGCCCCATTTACCAAGAACCCGTGCATGGTCCTGCATGGCCCCTGGGCCACCCCAACACCAGGAAGAGAAATACATAGTGGGATGACTGCTGACTAAGGAGCTTCCTGCAGCAGGCGAGACCATCATCAGAACAAGCAGCCTGCCTGGGAGCAGGGGCTGGTCCCACAGCCACCAATAGGTCACCATCCAAAATACATCAGTACCTCACACAAGCTTCAACAACCCACTGCAAAGTGGGCAGAGGAACTGAACATGTCTCCGAGAAGACACGGATGACCCCATATCACCAGGGCAACACAGTCTCCCAGCCATGGCGGGACACCCCTCACACCGAAGGGAGTGGCTTGCAACAGAAAGGTCAGAGCAGTACGTGTCAGTGATGGTGCGGGGACATGCATACCCTGAGGGGACCTGAGTGGAGCTGCTGTTGAGGGGGATGGTGCAGAGATGACCCCAAGATGAAGAATCAGGGCTGCAATGGGACCCAGCAACCCCACTGTGGGGTATCTGTCTGGTGAGACAGCAGCACTCAGAGGGCAGTAGCAGCTCCCCATGTTCACTGAGCCTCAGTCACAGCAGCCAGGAAAGAAGCAACTGAGTGCCTACTGGAGATGGGGGGACAGGGCAGAGGTGGCACTGGGCCACACGAAGTAGCACTTGGTTACAGAAAGGACCACTCTTGCCATTTGTGACAACAGGCGTGCAGTGAAATAAGTCAAGCAAAGACATTTTATGACTTCAGTTTTTATGTAGGAGATAAAGAAATAAAACAAACGAGCAAACAACAAATGAAATGAAAACCAGCTTTTAGGAGCTTCCTGCAGCACCACTCCAAGAGGGAGAAGGGAAGAAGTGGGAGGGGAAGGAGAGGGAGAGTGGGTGGTTCAGGCCAAAAGGACCAGTGGTCCATGAGAGATGAAGGCGGCCTTGGGCCAAACTCATGAAGCATGGACAGATGTTGATTTATAAGGCTGTCTACGGAGACCTACACAATATTATAAACCAATGTAACATCCATAAAAACCTAAAGTAAAATAAACTAAGCCTGACCACAACCCTGCCAGATGGGTGTTTTACAGAGGAGGAGCCCGAGGCCCCATGTTGCTCCAGCGAGAGAGTAAGTAGAAGGTGGACGGGTGCCCATTGCTGCTCGGGCCTCAGCCCAGGAGATGCTGACCTGGAAGGAGACACCCAGGACAGGGTGGGGGATGGGACTGCAGGAAGGAGCCTGCCTAGATGCTGGCCACCCCCTTCTCCCCATCACCTGGTGAACCTTACAGGGCCAGGCCAGCTCTGCCTGACTCCAAGATGAAGGTACGAGCACCCCGACGGGGGCTGGGAAGGCGCTGTCACAGGAGGACCACAGAGCTGGGAGTTGGATGGGCATTCCTAGAGAGGTAGATGTCCTCCCAGAGTTGCCTTTGGGCATCGTGCTTCCCAGTGTAGAAGAGGGCTTCTCCTTGAGCCATCTGCAGAGCAGCAGAATGTTGCTCAAGAAGGCTGTCTGCCAGCCAGCTGCCTCCACTCACCTCTGAATCTGCAAGTTCATGATGCCTAACAATAGGTCTCTGTGCTGGGGCCAAGCTGGGCCAGCCTGCGCCTCACACAGGCATCATCTGTGCTTTGTGCCAGAGAAGCTGAGCCACTTACCCTGAGTCCCCTCAGGAATCATGGGCAGGCCTTGAACTCTGGGCTGTCCAGGGAAGGCACCCTGGCTCTCTGCCTGGCAGGAGCCCCTTAGCCCCCAAGAGGGCATACGGGTCAGAGGGGTGGCCTGGCATACGTCGACAGAACTGTTTGGGTCTGTGTGTCTGTGGGCCCAGAAAGCCCACCTCTCCCAGCTGCGGCTTGAGAGAGGCTGGAGGCTGGTGGCGTGGCAGAGCCCCTGCAGTACCTGGCCCCCTGCATCTTCCTCTGCTCTCACTTGGCCCTCTTTGCCGCTGGGGAAATGCGCACTCAAAGGCTCAGCACCTTGCCCAAGCTCAAGAGGGCTGCAGCCAGGCCTTGTGGTTCCTCCTACAGCCTACTACCCCCAAACCCTGGGTGGGTCCCCAGGAAATGTTTCACAGTGAGGTGAGCCGCTGGAAGCCCAGCAGGAGCCGGGTTGTGGCCAGGCTGCCCCGCCAGGCCAGGGGGCCTGTCCCAACAGGACGGATCCGCTGGAGCCAGCGTGCGGCAGGGCCGGTCACAGCCTGGCCGCCATCGAGGCACGGAGGGCTGGCGGGGGCTGCTTCTTGCGGCAGCTCCTCCGGCGCCTGGGCTCCCGATCTGGCCGTTAAAGTCAAATTTCAGCTCCAAGTAAAAATGTGTCTGAGTTATAAACCTTTGAAGATACGGGTTCTTAATGAAAATGCCGAGAGAAGCCAATTAGAGTGGCAAGAACAGTAATCACTATAATAAGGGTAATTGAGTTGGATTTATTATAGCTGACGACGGGCTTTTTTTTTTTTCTTCTTCCTTAAGTAGAGAAAGAAAATAATGCACTGATATTAAAACATGATTTAAGTTTTCCTTCAAGCCCCTGGGAAACAGCTTGATTCCTAGCATCTCATCTCAAAGGTGACTTGTGTGCTTGGAAGACCCCTTCTCAGTGGAAGCAAATGGAAGGAACCCAGATTTTTTGGGAGGTGGGGAAGGAGAACAGGGATTGGGGAGGCAAATTCTGTCATGTGCTATGTGGCTGAGACAAGCTCTCAGCCTCTCTGAGCCTTAGTTCCTACATCTGTAGAATGGGGATAATAATACTCTCACTACAGGGCTGTCAGGGGAAAATAAATCAAGCTATGATATTAAGTTTCATCAAAGAAGGTGTACAGTATGCCTGGCAAGTGGTAGGCACACAATAAATATTAATAACCTTCTCTAATAATAGGGAGCTATGTACGGTGAGAGCTCAGGGCTCTAAAAGTGCTGCCTTGGCTTTTTATTCTTTAAGATAAAATTTATTTCTCTTTCATGAAAAATTTGACAGGTAAGCATTCCTGGGCTGGAAAGGTGGCTCAAAACTTGTAGGGACCCAAGATCCTTTTTCTCCGGCCCTCTGCCAACTCTCAACAGAAAGATATCATCTCGCGGCCCCAAACATCATGTCCACTTCCAACTGACAGGACGGGGTACGATGCACACTAGGATTATATTCTGGGCACTTCCCAGAAGTCACACACAAGTTTTTGGCTTACAGACCTTTGGACAGGATTTGTCACCTGGCTCTCCTTCTCTAAGGAACTCTGAGGAATATTGTCTCTGGTTTAGGCTGACTTTCAGGCTTGGGTTCCCAAGTCACAGGAGAACCATACCAGGTTCTCAGGGGAGCCCGTGAACATTCAGATTACATGTCTGTAAACCTTGTTGTGACTGAGTTCTCCAAATTTTGGAACCTCTGGACTGGACTCTCTCCCAAGGGTATGTTCTTCTTTTTCCCTAGTGGGGGGAGAAAGTGAGGGGCGTCTCATTTCTTCTCTGTGGGGAGCCTGGGGGAAGACCTGCAGAAAGGAGCATAAATGTCCTGCTAGGTATCCTGGAGCCCAGGAGCGGGTGGTCAGTGCCCAGAGAGTCCAGTCAGGCTCCTATGGCTTCAGTCTCTCTGTTGCACAGTAGAAGGGTGGACTGTGCCTTCCTGCTGGGCCAGAGCAACTTGGGCTGGTCACCGCTAAATCAGAGGCTGATTCCCTGGGTGGGTTTGCTGTCTAGCTGCCACTTGTGCCTTTACTCAGAGAGCTCCTATCCTGTCCTCTGCCTCACTAACCACCTGCAGGCACGTCCTTCCCCAAGGCCGGTGGTGGAGCAGGGCCTGGTGATGGAGGGAACCTTCATGTTTGGAGGGGTTCAGGAGGCAGCCTGCAAGCACACCTGCACCTTAGGAACCACCCCTAGCTTTGGCCTGAAGCTGGGGATCAGGGCCTGAAAAGGGGCTTTAGAAAAATGAGCACCAGGACCTGAGTCCCAGAGGGAGGCAGAGGGCAGGGAGGGGGCACACAATAGCTCTCTGTTCTTGAATAAATCCCAAAACCTCTTTGATCTTCAGCACAACAGAAAGCCAGGTCCTGCCAGGTCTGGGGATATCAGGCAGGGCCTGGGGAGGGCGGTATGAGCCCTGGGCTTTCTACACACCACGGCCTGTATCCCCCATCTTTCTGCCCTCCTCACTCTCTGTAGCCCCCAGATCTCTAGCAGGCAGGTCTTCTCTCCCCTCCTCCTGCAGGTGTCCTCAACCCTCTGGACCCCCCTCCCAGCCCAGGACTTGGACTGGCCTCTGCTCAGGGCATAAAGCCAGCTTTGTGGGCTGCCCAGGCTGTGTGCAGCCGGAAACACCTCTGACTCCTGCTTCACCGCATCTCTTCCCCTTTAATTTACCCCATCTTCCTGCCAGAATTATGCTCTCCTGTAATCAGAGAGGCTGGCTGGCTCTCTCCCATTCCCAGGTCCGGGCCTTTCTGACCCTTCCTCCTTCCTCCCAGATGCCCGCCACCCCACATGCCCTCTGTCCGCCTGGCCCCTTCTCCCTGCCCAAGGCCCCTGGGCTCTGCTGAGTGCTGAGGCTGGTGGACCGTCTGCCCTCAGGGGTCTTTCCCTCCATCCAAGACAGCTAACCTGCAGAGGCAGGCATTCAGGGAGCCAAGCTGTCTCCCCAGTTTTGCACGCTAACTGCCTGCTCTTTCTTACACACAGGACTCCCCAGCTTGAAGAAGGGTCAGGCCTCACAGACCCAAACTCGCTTTGCCTGCTGGGCATCGTTTATGGACATGCATGGGCCCGAGTCCCAGACTCCCAGCAAGGGGCAGCGACGATGCAGGCTCATGGGCGTGGAGAACCAGGCGGGTCCCAGCACCTCCCCTTTCTCTCCCTCAACCCAACACCACAGAGGGCACGTCTACTGGCTACATGGCTGGGAGAGGGGTCGTTTCCAAGGTCAGTCAGACTCTGCCCTGGGACCCAGCTTGGAAGGGGCTGGTGTTTCTTGGTCATGGGCCTGATGTGGCCCTGACTGTAGCTCCTCTCACGTTTGACACTGTCCTGGAGACACAGAGGCAGAGGTGCTACCTCGCCTTGCCTGTGGGGCGCCCAAGGTTCACAGAGCTCCAGGTCTTCACCGGGCACCTGCCTCAGGCTGCCCTGCACCCCCAGCTGGCACCTGCAGGGGGACTCCGGACTACGGGTCTCAGTGGGCTCCCTGGAAACTCGAGGCATACTCTCCACCCACCGCTTAAGGACTCTGGAGGCCACCCATAGGTGCCACTGTCTCCAGTTCCCAAGGGACCCAGGCATAGTTGGTCACAGATGCAGTGCCCTGCCTTGGGAGCTGGGGAGGACAGAGATTTTACCCTAAATTTCCACAACTGGGGTGACTCTGGGTGAGCTGTGGGCAGAGGGGGGCACTCTGGGAGAGCGGGGGTCACTTCGCCAGCCTGGGGTCACCAGGGACGTGGTGTGTGCCTATCCAGCTGAGGGAGACAGGGCACACAAGTGTCAGGGCTTGGATGGGCATGAGAAAATGAGCACATGCTGGAGACGACAGCCAGAGAAAAGAGGACCCAGCATCCCCACAGCCTCTCCTTTTAGTGTTCTGGTTCCAGCAGGAACGTTCTAGATGCGGTTTTCTGTTCCTTGCTCTGGCCTCACGCTGCCTCCATCATGGATGCAAGCCCAGTCTCTGAAGGTCAGCTGGCTCTGGCTGCCGGTCCCAGGCCTGGCCATTAGGTTCCCCGGATCCCTGGAGCCGTTCCCAGGCACTGCGGTCACTCCCTCTACCAGCACCATTCCTACCCGCTCCACTCCAGGAAGGAAAGTCCCCATGCCTGGCTCCAACCACCTGACCAGGATGGAGCTGCTGGGCAGAACTCTCAGTCCTCCTGAGGACCCCAAGTGTGTACACCTCTGCCTGGGCACTTGGGAGCCAGCCAGGGTGGGGCCTCACCCTGGACAGTGGGCAAGGCTGGAGACCCCTGTTCTTCCCATGTGTCCTCTGGTGGCCAGACCTCCTGGAGCCCTGCCCCTCTCAATTCTGTCCCTCGGGGCAGGGT
Organism: Uropsilus gracilis; assembly: GCA_004024945.1. Taxonomy (NCBI): domain Eukaryota; kingdom Metazoa; phylum Chordata; class Mammalia; order Eulipotyphla; family Talpidae; genus Uropsilus; species Uropsilus gracilis. The sequence continues at coordinate 81 of PVHY01024995.1, read as the reverse complement.
TTGCACCTGTTTGGGGAGTGACACTGCAAATACCCCCCTAGAGATCTGGGTATTTCCATGTTGATCTCAAACAAAAGCAAT
>PVHY01024994.1:0-18925 GCA_004024945.1 Uropsilus gracilis | reverse complement strand
TCCTTCTCTTTGTTTGCAAATCCTTCTCTTTATATGCCCTGATTTCCCGCCTTCCAGGAAACCTGTTTTACCTTTACCATTTCACTTCTTTCTCCCCCTACATCTCCCTGAAGGGAAATTCCAGCTAAGGTCATTCTTCCATTTTAGCATACCTGTCCTTGAAATCTGCAATCTTAAATAGGAGACAATGGGGGGGGGGCACACCCTATCATTCCTAAACACAGTTTAAACTTTCCACTCGTGGGTTTTTACCACCATCCCCAGCCTTCTCAACCAAAATACTAAACCAATGCAAGACTATCAGTGCAGACTAATTTATTTATAACAAAGTGATTTCTAATTATCCTAATAACTACAAAAGAAACATGTAAGACTCAGAATACTTCAACATTGTCCAAAACCTTTCTCAGTATTGTCCAAAGTCCTTTCCCAAATTGCCCCAATATCCTCAGTCTCTCAGTCCTGATCATCTCACCAATGTCCAGTTAGTCCACCTCCAGACGCTTAAAAGACATGTTCCTTTGGCTGCTCTCTTGACTTGCTCCTCCTTGTCTTCCACGCTCTCTTCTCCTTGTCACCTTCAGGTAGCAAAAACTTCATGGTGCCGAACCAGCAAAGTTTACTTTTTTCTCACGCCTAACTTTTGCTCGGCCTCTTTTCAAACACAAGTCAAACTCAGCAAAACAAACTCCAACACGGAGTTCAAATCTGCAAACTCCTTAACTGCATTCAGCACACATGCTGTCAGCCTGGGCCAGCCAAAGGTTGTAGGCCCCCGGTGGCTACATAGCCAAGCTCACATAGCTCACATCTTTACAAAATGGCCAATTCCCATCTCTCCTCCATTAAACCTCCCTCTCTATCCAGCCTCCATAATTAAATCTCCATCCCTCTCTTTGTTTGCACACCTTTTATATACCCTGATTTCCTGCCTTCCAAAAAACCTGTTTCACTTTGACCATTTCACTTTTTTCTCCCCCTGCATCTCCCTGAAGGGAAATTCCAGCTAAGGTCATTCTCCCATTTTAGCATACCTGTCCTTAAAATCTGCAATCTTAAACAAAAGACAATGAGGGAAAGGGAGGCGGCACACCCTATCAGGTGCACCTTGTGGCATAGTGTTTCCATAGTTGTTTCTACTGTCTTGCATGCACTGGTTCTCCCGATTGTCCTTCTGCTTTGTCCATCTCAGGCGTGAGGGCTGGTTTTTCACCTGGCCCCTCGTCCATGCTATGATGGAGTTATATTATGTATGTTCTTCCTCCTCCTGAAGATTAGCTGGGGTGACAGTAAAATGGAAGTGGCATCCCCCCTATCCACCCGTGGATCAATACCTCCCTGCGTGGGGGCAGGGCCCAGATGACTGGGCATGTGCCCTTCCAAGCACCCCCTGGTGTGGGGGCTGGGGGAAACATGCCCCAGCTTACTATCAACGGGTTTAAATTCAAGATAAAAGAACCATTTTTGTTTCTGGAGAAAGATTATAGGCACCTTTCCTTTCTCCTTGAACATTTTCTCTATTATAGAGTCCTAGGCATGTTAATATTTATTTCAGTGGAAACGTAATACCAACATCTGATTAGAACTCTTGATTCCCTTAAAAGCTAAAGCATGTCTTTCTTTGCAGTTCTGTGTGTAATTTCATGTGTACTCAGAACACTATATGACATGAAAAAACGAAATTCCTTAATTTATCTAAAGCATACCTATTGAAATGCTAACAAGCATATTTAAACTCTATTTTAGCCTAAAGAAGTCCATTTACTTATTCACTTTCAGGGATTATTTCACAGGTCAGGAACACACAGATTCTTTTCTGTAGGAAAAACTTTTGAATATTAAGTGCTCATTAAAAACTACAGTGGGCTCAGGGAAAGAAGTGAGTTCTCATAGTGTGCTGGGTGGTACTTAAACAGAAAGCTGTCATATGCACCCACACTATACAGGAAGATTAAATTCCTAATTTAATCTGCTAGAATTCTACATTTTAGCATAAATAAACTGACCATGCAAAGAAGTTGCAGATGGAGAGCAGGGACCAAAGAGAACTTCAGAGCAATATAAGGTCACAGCCTCCAATTTTAACTGAGCTATTCTCTGGCGTCACTGATCAAACTTGGCGACGGCCTTAGTAAACTGGCAGAAAGCATTTTTAGAAAGCCACAAAATTGACTTCACTATTTGGTATGTAAGATTATATGTATAGGGGGCAGTAGTGGGGCACACACTTGGGTGCAATACTGATTCTCATTTTTGAAATAATGTCTCATTTGCTGTAAGATTGTTAACACTTTGTGGTCATATAGTAACTTACTTGAAGGCAAAGCAAGTAACCTTTGACTCACATGGTAACACAGTGGTAATACCTGCTTACCATGCCTCTCAATAATGCAGTGGTTAATAAGCAATCCTCCAAAAGATGTGTATTGCTAGAAAACTGCAATATAGCCAGACTCCAGTCAAGACAGATCTAAAAAACTCTTCAGCTACTTGTTGCATTGAGCTCTTCCTTTACTGCCCTGTGCCCTGCAGATGCTGCCAAGCCCTTCAGCGTAGTGGTCTTTCACTGCCGCCACATGTTCCACAAGGAGTGTCTGCCTGTGCCCAGCATGGTGAGTTGCCAGCTTAGCAGCCATAATTAAAGAGAAATCAGTGCCATCAAAGGACTGTGTACAAAATTATAAAGCTAGAGTCAAAATCATAATAGTATCATGTCACATAAGAAAAATGTGTTCATTTCTTAAATGTTAAAATGTTCAGTATGTTATACCAAACAGTATAAAAGTTAAATTGTTCAGATGGAACTACTGACTACTGAGATATAAGCCATTTCCTATTTTGTATAATGTTTTCAGCCTGGCTTTTGTGTCATGGCACTGCTATATTTTATTATCAAGTCAATTTTCTTCATGTTCCCCCCGGGTCACATTAGGCTTACTTTGCAGCAGAGTGTCTGCCGAGTCGCAGAAAATACCTGGTTTAGACAGAATCTTATGTGAACCAGAAATAATCTCCAGGAAAAGGAGTAACATTTCATAACTTCCCCACCCCCACCCCCCATTAGTATTCCCATCCTATTTCTGGATGTGAGTACAAAGAGAAGATATTTTTGTTTAAAATCTGTATTTTTAATTACATTTCTAGAACTCTCCTGCACAGTTCTGCAATATCTGCAGTGCTAAGCACCGAGGACCAGGAAGTGCCATTTTGGAAATGAAGAAATAGCTCCGCGTTGTTCAGCTGTCTCTTCCTCACACTGTTGATGACTGTTTTTGCAGTTACAGAAGCATTTGTTGACATCAGTGCTATGAAGAGATTTAACTAAGTTTGTAGAACACCTCCCCCCCCCCAAAAAAATTGTCTTCACCTTCAGCTGTCTAGTAGATATTTCTCTTTGCTAGGCATTAAGGTTTTCCCATCCATACCTAGAAATATTTGGGTTCATGGTCAATGTTTCATCACTTATTTGTATGCTTCCTTCCTTATTTAGAAATGCAAACACAAATCTGGGCATTGGAAATGAATTTTAAGTTTTAGTGAAGCTGTTCAGCTGTAAAGTGAATGAGTTAGCCCAGCTGCCTGAAAGCACCACCAGTGCAGCTGTCAAGCGCTCTCCTGCACAACATGAACCTTATTTCCTGGTGCTCTGCTGACAGAATTCCTGTGTTTGGGGTTTGCTTTTCTTTTTTATGTTCTCAGTTGTAGTTATCTTCTCAATAGGCATTTAATGGAACATTGTACATTGTCACTCATCCATGACATCTGGGGATGACACTGGCAGGCTGATCTCATGAAGCTTTATGTTCACTGGGCACAGGTTCTGAGTATCCTGATAATTAGCAGTGTGTGGCACTGGCAAGCACTCAGCATTTGGTGATGGAATTGACTCTTCTCACTTTTACTGGGTTGAACAATTTCAGTCAATAATTTTGGAACGCTCATAAACAATAGAAAGTTTCAGCACTTTACAGTATACAGGACTGTGAGTAGATTTTATTAGCAAGGAGGAAATGACTGACACTGAAATCTTATCAGTATTCTCAGGAAAATCTCAGAACCAATGCCAGAGGACAGAGATAATGTTTCCTGTTGCCTTTTCTGGATCCTCCTTTACCCTCAGGGAATATAAAGAACTTGAGAGTAGAGGGAGAGAATGCAGACTTGGGGGGCAGCTATAGTTATAAACTTCTTCCTTGGGATATATTGCCGGTCACCAATAGATGTAAAACCGTGAAAACTTGTATTCATTGTTCCCACTCTCGTAGCCCTCAACTGAAGCACAGCTTTCTGTTTCTCTTTTTCTGGAGAGAGAGAGCAGATCCCCAAGAGCATAAGCATATCCAAACGACTGAACTTGACCCAGCCACTCCATGAGAAGTATCGCATTTAATTCTGGCAGTTGCATCAGGAAGAAGGTGGTATAGTCCTTGGTATATGACAAAGAAAGCAAATGATAGAGATGCTGTCACCAGTGCTGAGGGCATCGCCTGACTTCAGAGCAGGCCTCCTGAGCCCTTTAACAAACCACAGGGCCAGGTTCAGAGGACATACACAATGCTACTCTGCATTGCAGTTAAAAGAACATTCTCTAGATCTGTTGTCAGATTGATAGTTTTAGCTTTTACTTGTCCTTTTTTTGTTTGTTTGTTTTGTTTTCCATATATCCCACGTATAAGTGAGACTATCCAGTGTTTCTCTTTTTTGTTGTAAGTGATTTCCACTAGCATGATTCCTTCTAGCTTCGTCTATGTGGTCACAAATGACATGAGTTTGTCTTCTTTTATTGGTGGTGGGAGAACTTCAGGGTATATAATAATGTAAAAAAAGACACACATAGATATGTAAAATACAAAAAGATTAAAAAAGAACATTCTCCAATAGACAGTGGACTTTTTATTGACTTTAAAACTGGAAAGTCCTTTGTTGTTATTAAATGGTAATCCTAGGCTCTCACAGTATTTCCTTATTCCACAAATAGTTTTCTTTCAACTACACTTCTAGTTTTCAGATTTCATTTCTAACAGAGACCCTCTTCCTTCACAAAAAAAAAAAAAACTTTACAAGTAGACCCCAGTTAGGGTTTTTAGTGTTGTTTTTTGTTTATTCACTTATTTATCGGTAGCACGTTAATTCTTAAACTTTGTGCTTCAGAATTTCCCTTTCCTCCCTTACTGCTATCCTGTCTTCACTCACCTTGATCTCCTGAGACTGTTCAGGAGACCTCTCACCACTGACAACGCCCATGACCCCATCTTCCTTTTTAACTGTACTACAGTTGTCCTGGTAGTAAGTGTAATCACGTGTAAGCCTTCTCTTGTTCCATATTCTACCCAGTGTTACATATGTCACCTTTGTTCATAGTAAATTCAGTTAAATCAAGCTTTTCTGAAATTAGTTCAGGAAACCCCTTTTCTCCTGGTTGCTTCTAAGTTTGGAGTAGGAGTAGTGGAGATCACCTCATTGTATACAGTTTTCAACAAAAAGAGGTGATGACCACTGTCGAAGGTGGCACTGGCAGAAATGCCATCATCTGCCCAGCCTTTCCTTGCCTGTGTCTGCTGCTTTTCTCCTGAATGTGACAAGCCCCACTGGCCTCTGGCCCAGAGTCCTCAGTGACCCTTCTGCTCCACCAATTTGGTGCCTGTTGCTTCCTCACCATGCTCGAGTGTGTATGTATGTGCGCACATGTACATGCGTGCGTGTGGAAGGTGGGGCACTGATGAGGGTGGAGGGAGACAGGAAAGGTGGACATTTGGTTTGCAAGGTTGCTGCCTCTCAGGATATGAAAATGAGGGTGACTTCTGATCTCAGCTTTGAATCTCTACGCTGAGTCCCACATCTCCACCTAAGAATGCAGTCCCAGAGCGCAGGACAGAGGGCCCATCCTTTTCAGCTCTCTTCTCTCTGAGTCTGCCTCCTCTACCCTGCCCAAGTCCAGGGCTTCATTATTTGGAGCAGTGACCCTGGCTTTAGCTTTATTGCATGTTGTTAATTTTGGATTTTTTGGTACTCAGAGGGCTGAGATTCCTGTAAGCTGTTAACTACATTTTTAAGACTATTTTGAAACTTAAACCCAGAGATTTGCATTCCTTTTTGGCAGTAGTCATTGCCCTTGTCACTGACTTACTATGAACAAGTTGATGATAGTGGAAAACTCAAGAGGAAAAACAACAAGATGTTTATTCCCTCTAACCATCTTGCCAATTCCATTTACATACCTGTCTAATACCATGGACTACAAGCTCAATAAGGCCTCTGTGTGTTGTGCTCATCTCTGTATTTATAGAATGGCACAGAAGAGGCACTTGAAAATGCTTGCTAAGTGAATGAAGCCAGTCTTTCTCCATGTCAGAAATGCTGGGAGAGATAGTTTATATATGTGGCATTTTATCTGTGATGAGTCTTGTGAATGTGGCTGTCTTGTGGGAAATGGCCTTACCAATACACTGTTGACATCTCTACTTCCTTGTGTTCTCTTTGCCGCCATCATCAAGAGTACCATCTGTCTACTTTCTTCTGGAATGGACACAGTTTATTCTCAGGCTTATCCCACCAGAAGCCTCGTCTTTGAGTATTCTTCCTCCTCTGCCTCCCCATCAAGCTTGCCATCTTTTCTTGCTGTCATACTATCTTCTATATCCTCTTGGCCTCTGTCTCAGACCCAGATTGTTCTTATCTAACATCTGAATGGGTTATATCCAGTGCCTTCCCAGCTTATCTGCCTCCAATACATTTCTCTGATTTATTCTGCTCCTACCTTCAATATTAATTCTCTACAGATTGATCCAATCAAGTTCCTATATAATTTACCATTTCCAAACTTACTGTGTCTACTGATACATTATCTTGGATCTTCACTTTGTTCATTAAAATCTGAAGTCCTACTCAATCTTTAAAAGTAATCTTATGTCTTACTGTCTCCATGTCTTTCCCAACATACTTTGACCCCTTAACCCTAGAGCACTTTGCACTCCAAATTCCCATTACTATGGCACTAACATAACAAATATATTGTTGTGATATAGTGTTATTAATATGTGTCTTAACCTCCTTACATAAATTATTCCCCAAAGAAAAGAGATCTCTTAGAATTTTCAAAGATGTGAAGAAGCTGTGTTTGCTTCTCACCCTTGGATTTGTACAAGGCTCTTGAGGAACATGAAAGGACACATTTGAAAGAAATGTGTGTGAGAGACACAAGGAAGGCTGACAGTGTCAACCTTTTTCTTGTATTTCGTATTTTGCTTTTGAATTTGGTTTTTGCTCTTTCCAGACTTATTTGGTCCCTTCTGCCCTTTTTCTGTGGTTTCCCACCACAAGATGCCTCAGTGTTGTGAGCAAAACTCCCTTCTGACTGGGTGTAGGTTTCTCTTTCAGAAATTCACGTTGGGAATAGTATGTCAGGAGAGTAAAGAGGAATGTTGCCTCGTTGGGTCCCTCCTGTGACTTACCTTTCTTGAAGCGGAACTTTTTCCAGTTTTACTTTCCCACTGTGGCTATCTGTTCACTGAAAAACCAGATAGATTAGTAAGATTCTTAGTTCAGACACTATAAATGTCTAAGTAAATCAAATCCTCCAGGTCAGTGTGTTTAAATGAATTAAGCTAAGACATTTGCCCCAAGTACACCAAATAACCTGCCTTCCCTTTGCTTTGACAGTGGCATATAAATGTTATTTTCAAAGTTCTGTCAACTTACCTTTGACTTGATGATCGTGATCCAAGCCAACCAAGGCATTTGCAGAATATGAGGGGCGCTATTTAAAGCAACTCCAAACCAATAGTGCTATCTCAGGGAACCTAGAAAGCATGTCATCCTCACTGGCACATGTTACTATTGGTTCACTCCTACATTGATGGAAAGAAGAAAATGTTACTTAAAGCCAGAACTGGCCATAGTTATGGCTTCTGAGGGAAATTGGATAAATCTTACTAGTGAGTTCTGCTCCCTTCCACTAGTAGAGACTGGTAGAACAAACAATATAGATGGAGGTTGAAGAGGGAGAAAGGAAACCCTAAAACAACCACTTCAAATTCCCTGCTGCGACACAGAGAAAAGTATTAAAGCTTTAAATGAATAAAATTTAGCTTACAGTTCTATGGAGTTGAAGAGCTGAGTTGCTCTGCTTTCTAAAGAGAGAAGAAAGAAGAGATCAAGCTATCCAGGTGATGAAGGACTACTAAGGAAAGGAAAGATTGTTCAGCTTTACTTTATAGTGATGCTAAACTCATCTCCCTGAACTTTGTGTAAAGTCTGACATATAAATGGTATCAGCCAGTAATTTTTAAGGAAAATTGAAGAGCTCTTTTCTACATCTGTAACCCTGATGAGCACGAAGAAATTAGCAACAGTAGGGAGTAGTAGTTGGAGTAGAACGAAACAGTTCAGACTTGATCATGACAAGAATATAGAAATGCTGGAATTTGCTAACATTAGGAGAAAGGGCTTTGAAACTATTTTAAATTTTAAAGGACTGGGTGACCTCACTACATTAAATTCCATATTCATATCCATATTGGCAGCATTTAACTGGAATGCCAGTTTAACTTCAATTCCTTAAATAAGTTTACTTAAAGCCATTTGTCAGTGGGCTTCTAGTCTAATTCTAAAGCATGTATTGAACACCAAATTGGGTAGACATTTTGCACATTGATTTTTGTAGTTCCTTTACATCATGCTCTGTGGGAGGATTTGTACATGGAGCAAGTATGGTGAAAATAATTCAGAAATGATAGATTCAATAATGAAATACAAAATTGTATTTATGTAAATAGAGTTGAAATGCAAAATTCTTCAATTATACCCAGAAAATACATTTGCCTAACTACTTGTTGGGAGAAACCTGTTGAAAAATACAAATGAAAAGAGAGGCTTTGCTTAAAAACAAAAAACAAGAGTGTTGGAGTGTTTTGCTCTGAAGATCAAAGCTACAGTGTAGTCCATGTTCTCTTACTGAGAAATAAGTTGTGTAAGTTACCTAATATTTCTAAACCTTGGTTGCCTTATAAGTAAATGGGGTAATGGTATTGTCATTTACATAGGAAGATATTGAGGGTGTTAGTGAGATGGTACATGAAAAGCATTCTGCTGATCCAAACATAGGAAAAGTATCCAGCATCTAGAAAATACTTAGCTGCCAGTCCCTATCCCCACCTCTACCAAAGTTGGTCTATGACCAGTTCAACAAAGCAGAGTTGATGGTGTATTACTTCCAGGATGAGGTCATGAAAAGGACTATGACTTGACATTGCCCACTGTGAGGGAAGCTATATTGTGACTAGAGAGACCCTCTTGGTGAGGAGCCAGAGCTTCAGGCCAGTAGCATGGAAAAACTTAAGGTTGATTCTCCAGAGCCTGTAACCCCAGCCAGAAACTTGAGTGAAGATTCATCAAAGACCTTGAGCTAGAATGATTCATTTAAGCCACTTTGGGTTCCTGATCCTCAGAAACTGAGATAAAAGATGTTTCTTTCTGTTGCTACATTTGGGGTGATTTCTTAAAAGCAGTTGAAAGCTAATCTAGCAAGTGTTTAATAATTGCTGACTTGTGGTTGCTGTTGCCTGGCCGCAAATATAGAACTTCTGTGACTGCTCAAAAAAATCTAATGTGAATCTAATGAACTACTCACAGAAAGCATTTCTCATTCTACATGTTTAGAACATCTTTGAATGTAGATTTACAAAGTGGAAGCAGCTCAGGGAATGTCAGAAACAAGTGGTGGAATTGGATAATATATACTCCGAAGACATGAAAACATACTATGTGCACAAGGTTGCGAAGAGAAAGGAAGATTCATGCATTTACTTCAGCCATCTGATTGCTGAGTTGAGTCAGTGAAAGTTATAGCTAAAAAGGTATAAAAGTGACACCGCAACTTTCTAACATCAAAACGTCCAGCAACAAATGAGTATGCCCTTGGAGGGTCACATCCTGAAGGGACTGGACTCACTCCAGCCAAGACTTGTTGCCACTGAACAGACCACTGCAGGCTGACCACTTGGTGACCTGTTAGAGTAGCTGATCTCTGTGGTCCCGTTCCATTCCAAACATACTAAATCCCTCTAGAACATACTAAATTTGCTCTAGAGAGAGCAAATTTAATCAGTTACTGTCACACATTGATACTTTTATCTTCAGATTCTAGCCCATCTGTCGTGTCTGAATATTTCTGTTCTGTCTTTAGGTTATTCAGTGTCACTACAGGGTACTCACTCCATTTTCCTCCCAGCCGAGATACACTTGTCTCTCCCATCTGACCACTTTGCAGCTTCCTTTTATCTTTTGCCAGATTAATGTATGTTCTTTGGCTTATAATACTGCCAGTTTATATAGAGTTGCATAGCCTACCATCTAACTGTTGTTCTGGATCTCTTACAAAATGCTACAAGTTTCCATGGTTTCTTTCTCTAGGTAAGGTTGTCTTCAGAGTTAAAAATTACAGATGATGTTACCCTAATTTTAAGTTCATTTTAGTAAAAAACATCTTTAATATTCTTTTTGCTTCAATTGAATAAATTCCTGTTAAGATTTGTCTTCAAAACATGTATTTTTTTTTCTTTTTTTGAGACTAGGTCTTGCTATTTTGACCATGGAACCGCAGGCTCACGTTGCCCAGTGTCCCACAGCCTCAAGCAATCCCCAGCCTCAGCTTCCCAGGTAGCTGGGATTACAGGCACTCACCACCACACCCAGCTATTTTTTGGGACTAGTTCTCGCTGTGTTACCCCAAGCAGGACTCAAACTGCGATCCCTAGCCCCAGCTGCGGCTTCCTAGACTGCCGCTTACAGACATGCGGCATCATGGCTGGCCCAAAATATGTATTTTCACCTCTGTGAAAAATGACTAATTAGAAGGGTGGAGGCTAGGCTGAATCCCAAGGGTCCAGAACTGGGAGAGGGAATTTGTAGGCCCCACCTTCTAGGCCTGGCCCTGATCCAAGCTGGGCTGGGAGCAGGGGCTGATGCCCCCTTGAAAGGCCTGACCCTCTGGGGAGCCCCCCAGTAGGGCATAGGGTAAATCCTGCTCCCTGGGCTCTCAGGAACTTGGGGACTAGAGGTCTTGGGGCTGGAGACCCTGGCCTCCACCCTTTCAGTGTCCGGTGGTGGGGGCAGGGCACCCAAGTGTTCTGCACTGGGAAAGGGAATTAGGAGGCTCCCCCTTCTAAGTCTGGCCTTGTGAGCCCTATTGGCCTGGAGGTGGGAGTTGAGGTCCTTTTGGACAGTGCTGGCCCTTGAAGAAGTGCTCTAGCATACCCCCACTATGGCCTAGACTGCTGCTGGGGGTGGGTGAATCCTGTAACCACCAGGACCTCAGGGTCTCAGGGATTCCAAATCCAGGATTCTCAGGCTGGGGAAGCCAGCCTCTGCCTCCACCTGGATGGGGTGGGGGCTGAGCCTTTCTACAGGGCAGGCTGGGGATGGTCCCCCTCTGGCTTACCCCAACCTCAATAGACTAGGAATGAAATATCCAGTCTCTGCAGCTGCAGATATAATGCAGAGGAAAGGAAGTAATAATGGCCCTGGATACACTCACCACCTGGGTGCGACAAGCAGTGAGTCAGGAACAACTGTCACAGATTTCTACCTGCATCGTCTCTGGCACTGAGGAATCAAACCTTGGGCCCACAGTAATGTGCAATGTGAAATTTCTTTTACCAATCAATGGGGGAAGAAAGCCACCATGAGTGGCTGTGGCCCCATGGTAGAACTGCTAACAGGAAAGGAGAGGAGCTGGACCAACCACCTAGGGAAGTCTGTCCCCAGCAAGGAATGCCTTCACCACCAGCGGCTGGGAGTTGGATTCCCAAACCCAGATACCAGAACTGTATGGCACAGAACAAGCAACAGGTGACAGACACCAGAAAGGATCATGGAGAAGCGCACCACACATCTGCCCTACAACAAGTTCCCAACATGCTCAACCTGACTGTCTGCCTCAGCTACTCCTGGACACCCTAGCAATCTCATCTATTGCTGTCCAGGAAAAAAGGACATAATTCAAGAAAAAAGAAAAGACCAGCAGGCCAAACATGGACCAATAGCTTGCAGTGAGAGGAGCTGGAATGACCAGAGGGGGGAAGGGGGGAAAGGTGGGGTGGGGTGGGGTGGGGAATAAGGGGTACAGTACAACCATGCAAACATGACCAATATTTTAAGATAATTACAAAATTAAAAATTGAAGAAAAAAAACTAATTGCATTCATCAGGATTCTTCTTTGCAAATGAGAGGGACACAATCAAACTAAGCTTGATCCAAATGGCAAATTCATTGTAAGGGGAGAGGAAGTGCAGTAACAATGACCCTGGGCCTGGGCCATGGAAACCCCAAGGAGGCCAGTGCTCGCTGTGTGAAAACCACTGAAAAGATGATGCTGACTTTCTTGAGGAGGGGGCACTTGCGGTTTATTTCCCTTGACAGTTCAGAGAAACAGACTTGAGCCTTAAAAAACCATAGTTGCCTGGAGGAGTTTCACTGGGGACTTGGGCAACCCCTCTGTGTTTGAACCAGCACTATTAACTGCATTCTCACATACCTCTTCTCATTTGTAAACAGTCAGAGAAAGATGGAGCAGTAGTACTCTATATTCGAAGAATAAAAATAGGTCTTGGTTCAACTTAATAATATTGGGGGAGGAAATAATGGCAAATAGAAAATACTTCCCTGGAAGCCTTCTAGTTCATTTCTTCACATCCTTCTCTGTCTTCCAGATAAGACTAGATTTCCCTTCCTGGTTATGTGTCTCCATAGCAATCTAGACTTCTATGAAGACTGAACTCTTGAAATTATGTATTCATTTGATTACAACTAGATTGTTGATTCCCAGAAAACAAGGAGGGTCATTCCATGTGTATTCCCAGACATGGGAATAGACTTTACTTAAGTGTCTGGGATTTATATATAACAGACACTAAACCACATCTTTACTGGATCATGAGATAATAGTGGAATTAATTCTGCATCAACGCTAGTCTGCTCAGCCCCAATCTAAAAACATCACTTTCAAGTTGCAAAGTGCCAGTGTCAAAATTGAAGCATGTCTATGTGACTCCTTTCCACTCCAGGCTCATATTTTTTCATAGTGTGCTTAGAAATCTTTTTAAGACTCATGAAAGAAATGAGAAGAATGAGAACTGAAAGATTAGATTGTTCCCTATTTAATAAAATGCCTTTTTAATCTCCATGAATGTGCTATCCTGTGAATAAAATGAAAACTGAAGAGTGTTCTCTGCTTTACCTCCTAACAAATCATTTTAAACACAGGAGATTATCAATATTTATTTCTTGATTTAAATGCTCCCTAAGGAGCCACTTTGCCAGTGACTGTCCCTCTTGAGTCCTATCATGGCTAGCAAAATTCCGAAGAAGACTCAGACTGGAAGAATGATTTGGCCTGATGGTGATGGTAAAAAATGCTCAAGAAACTGGCAGTTTTCCGAGGAGCATTTAGTTTGCTGCATGATATGAAAGATGTATAAAGAAATTAAAGTATCATCTGAGTTTTGGGTTGCTTTTTTCTTTACACCCCAATAGGAACTTCAGTATTAGCTGAAATACTGATTTCAGTATTTCAGGAAAAATTGATTTCCTACCACATAACCTTTAAATGAACCTGTGTTCAAGGTTGCACCATTACTGCATAGTTAAAACTCTCATCCAAAACCACCAGAAGTATATTGGATCATAGTTTTCTTCCCAAAGTGCCTACAGTTTCTTATATTCATTTAATATGGAAAAATGATTTTAATAACCTCAGTCTGGTCACTGGCAGTATCCATAGCTAACATTTTATAAATGTAATTTTTCTTTGTGGTTACAAAAATAAAAACTTCACTTTTTTTTTTTTTTCAGTAACAGGTGGTGAAATTCCTGAAAAAAAAAATTGTCCTCACAAGAGTTAGACGAAGGTATTTCCTACAAATGCTTCTAGAATTTGCTACATGACTCAGAGGGAAGACAGCCCCTTTTCTAATAGTTCCTGAAATTTCTGTATATTAACTGTGATTGGCTTAAATTGGTTCATATACACATACTTGGAGCCACTGGATGGGAGTCATTCCCATGAAACACACAGTAGGGAAGAGGGTGGAAATAGGAGAAATTCATATACTTAAGTAACCTATATATACTTAAGTAACCTATATAAGCCTATTTACCAACAAAAAGCTTCCAAAGAAATTTACACAATCTCTATGTTCTCATGTTTAACAGAGCCTCTATGTTCCTATGTTCTGTGCGAGGTAGTGAGGTTGAAATGAAAGATGACTAGGACTGTTTTCTGCCCTCCAGAAACGAGGGTTTCTCTGAGACAGGAACTGACAGGCCCCCATATTCTATTTCAAGCAGAGAAAAACAAAAATTTTTTTTGAGACTAGGTTTCACTATTTTTGCCTGTGGAACTGCAGGCTCATGTTGCCTGGGATACCACAGACTCACGCAATCCCCAGCCTCAGCCCCCCAGGTAGCTGGGATTATGGGCACATACCACCACGCCCAGATAATTTTTTTGGAACTAGGTCTCACTGTGTTGCCCTGGGCCGGACTTGAACCGTGATCCCTAGTTCCTGCCCCAGCTTCCTAGGCTGCCACTTACAGGCACACACCACCATGCCTGGCTCAAGCAGAGAAAATTTAACACAGGAAATAGTGACAAAGATGCTCTAAAGGCTAAAAAAGCAATCCTCATGGAAAGGAGATGTTCCATCCAATGAAGAGTGGAACCTAGCACAGAGGAGAAACTAGAGAATACTTGGAGAAAGGAGATCAAGAAGAGGGCCTAGAGGAGGCACATGGAACCAAAAGACATGCGAGGAAGCTGTGTTTGTTCAGCCTTGGACTTGGACTTGGACTTGGAAGACCTGGAAGAAAAAACATGGAGGCGTGGGTGAGAGATCTGTGGGGAGGCTAACAATGGCAACCTTTATCTTGACATGGGTTTTGATTTTGCTCTTTCCCTTCCTGGCCCCTTCTGCCCTTTCCTTTGTTCCCACTGGAAGGTACCTTTGATTTGTGGCAAGATTTTAGGCCAACCCTGTTTGGCTGAGCATATCTACACAAGGGGATGGATAGCGTTAGGTACTTCAGTTGGAAATTATTTTAGCTATATTTTTCTCTTCTTTCTTGTCTTTGTTGAACAGTAATTGCATTTAAGTTATTTTCTATTGATTTCTTGTGCATGGAGATTTTTGGTCTTGATGCAGTGGATGGCAGAACCCATTTAAGAGCAGGTGGGTTTGTGAATCATGGTACCTCTCACCCTGCCCTATAACAGAATGAGGAAAATTAGAGAAGCAAACTGGAAGAAGAGGTGATACACAAAGATGAGAAACTACTAATGCCACTGAGTTAGCGTCCAAGAAACATGTGATCTACCAATTTGATGGAAGACATTGAGCCATTGTAGTCAATTCTGGAAGTGCAGAAGCAAAGCTGTAATGACCAGTGATGGAACTGCTGAAAGGTGTCATGTAAGTCTGAAAGTACCCACCCCTGCAATCATATCAGTACTAGCAAACACATATACCAGCTGCTGCCTGAAACTCCTGTACTATTGGAGGCAAAAGTTGGAAGATTTTCTCTTCTTCCTGTCTTCTGATCTCCCACTGGTGTTTTCTATTGGCAAGATGTGGCCAGTGAGGCTAGGAATTATAGTTTACAGACTTCCACCTCCAACTAAGTACAGAAGCACAGATCTGGGACTCAGAAATGATAGTGAAGTCAATTAGAATGGAATATGTACAACATTTACCTGAAATGTGTATCTTCAAAGAACTAATGCTAAGGCTGGCATTCTGAACGGTAGCAAAAGCATATATTAATCATAACACCAGGAACAAGAGAAGGGACACAAGACTGGTGCAAACACTCTTCCCCTTTTAGGACTAAGTAAATCCTTTGTGATACCATATACCCTGTCAGGGTCATCTATAAGGATAGAGTGGTAGGTAATATCAAGTGGAATGGAAACCCCAAGACCACTGGGGTGAAGGAAAATATTTTTATGATTGACAGGTCAATGGACTCATGGTGAAAAATTCTCAGGTCTGTGTATCTTTTTATTGATACTGATCTGTGTATCTGTGTATCTTTTTATTCTGATACCAAACTGTATTAATTACTACCTGTCTATAGGTTGAAGTTGAAGCATATTGTTCATTTTACTCTGGAAACTTTTTTGTTATTTGGGGTCATTTTTCAAATAAATTTTATGTTTTTTTCTATTTCTGTGAATAAAATCATTGGGGTTTTGATAAGGTTTGCCTTGTATCTATCTATACATAGGGTTTATAGCCATTTTAATGATGCTATTTCTTCCAATCAATGAAAACAAAATAAGTTTCCATCTCTTTGTGCCTTCTATTTATCTCAGCAATAATTGAAAATGGTTTTCACTATACACATCTTTCACTTCATTGATCAAATTTTTTCTAAAGCACTCAATTCTCTTGATGCAATTATATGTGGAAATGCTTTCCTGATTTCTCTTTTTGTGCATATAATTTACATATAAATACATATTTTGCATCATTTGCATATAAACTGCTACATATTTTGTCTGACATGTTATTCTAATTATTGTTTGTTGTTTATTTGTATATTAAAATGCATTTGCATATAAAATTAGTATATAAAATATTTGCATTATTTGCATATAATGCAACATAGTTTTCCTGACACTTTATTCTATTTATTAATTGATTATTTCTAATAGCTTTTTATTAGAAGCTGAGATTTTCAAAGTACACTATCGTATCACCTGCAGTGATACTTTTATTTCCATTTGGGATATATTTTATATCATTTTCTTGTCTAACTGATTTTGCTTACAACACTATTTTAAATAGTTATGATCAAAATAGTTATTCTTCTCCTTAAGACATTATTTCTGACCTTAAAGAAAAGTTTTTCAATGTTGTAAGTGCATGTGATGGTGGCTGTGGTTTTGACAGATGTGGCCTTTAATATGTTGAGGTATGCAGGGTTCCACCCCCTGCTTCCTTCAGGTTCAGCGATGGGGGGGATGGTAACCTCTTCCAGGGCCTCAATCTGCAGAGGAGACCTTGGAGTCCTGCTCTCTTCTGAGTGGAAAGTGCAGGAAGGGGAGCAGGTGAGGCCTGCTCTCTTGGGAGAAGTTGGGCAACCTTGGGGGGTCCCACCTCAGTCAGTCCTCATCATGAACAAGCAAAGCAACAATCCAGCTGCAAATGTACTGTAGGAGATAGAAATATAAATAAAGGTTTTGTTGGGTTTTTTTAATATTATTTATTTGTTCTTTAGATCACAACCTCTGTGTTTTTTGGGATACCTCCTCCTTCCTTCTCCCTCTAAATAAAGGCTTTGAACACACTCATCATCTGCCCAAAAAGTACGGTCAGAACCCCAAGATACAAGACTGTGAGGTCACTCACATAAAGACATGTCACCAAGTAACACCTACAACATTTCTGGTGCTGGGGGCTAAACTCCCTGTCCAAAGACACTTTGAATCTGAGCAAGAAGTCCCCCTTACCCAATGGGGGAGGAAAGACACAAAGATGTGGCAGTGGCCCCATGGAGAATTGTGAACAATGAGATAAGACAAGCCAGACCAACCATCTGCTGAGGTCTCTTCCCACCTGAGAACTTACCCACTGCCAACAGCTGGAAGATTGCTCCCCAATGTCAGATGCCAGAGCTAGAAGGCTAAGAAACAGCACATTGGAATGAATGGAAGAGACAGTCAATAAGAACAAGGAGACACTGAAATCAGGGATCATAAGAGTCCAGAGAAAAAGAGTCTGTCTTCACCATAGGAAATCCCACAATGAAGAAGCCTGGAGAGCCACTCCACATGCCTGCCTTAGAGGATTTCTGACATGCTCAGATGGGCCACCTACCCCAAGGTTATTCCTGGAGATCTGGTTAACCAGATCTGCACTATCCAAGGAACGTGGGCTTCATCCATGAGGATACTGCTTCAGAAAAGAAAGTGAAGAGAACAATGGGCTAATAACTGAGCAATAACTGGCAGTGAGAAAGGAACTGGAGTGACCAGAGAGGGGAGCCAGGGGAAGAGGAGGGGGAACACCATGACTACAAACATGAGCTCTATATGCAAACAATAAAATAAAATTTTAGAATAAAAATAGATAAACAAATGAAATATTCTAAAAGGAAAGATAGGTAGATACATACATACATAAAATGTTGAGGTATGAGGGGAACTCACCAGGTTTGGCACTAGGGAATAGGAGCTGGGAGTTGCAGGTCCCCTGCCATCTCCATGTACAGGGCCTCAGATCTACACGCCACTGCCATAAGACATTGAGGAAAGTTATCAGTCTCAACACCCAATGTTCCAGGTGAATAAGGAGCAGGGAGTTGCAGGTTCCCCACCATTTCTGAGCACAGGGCCCTGGATCTATGCATCATAGCCATTGGATACCAAGGGAAGTCAATAAAGCCAATGCCCCACATTTCTGAACCCTGTGATCTGCCAGGTACAGTGACCAGACACTGAAAGGAGGTCTGCAGACCCAGCACCCAGCATCCCAGATTGCAAAAAAACTCCAACTTCTGCAACAGGCAACTGCTAGCCACAAACTTGACCAAGCAGCTCGAATACAAGACAGATTCATCCAGGACTTAATACAAATCTTTCTATAACCATGCCAGCCAATACAAGAACCATAGTGTCCTGATATGTAGAGCAACCCCACAGGAAGCAGGAAAAATGTAAATACTCAAGCCCTCCACAAGACAATATACCACCAAAGAAAAGACAACTGCCAGAGCCCCAAAATGATAATATAGAAGAAATATCTCATCTTCAAACAAAGAATTAAAACTTAGCATGACAACAGCATTCAAAGAGTTAAAAGAAGAAATCAAACACAGTCTGACAGAATCATTCAAAGACTTAAGAAATAGAAAAATATATGAAAGAAT
>PVHY01024993.1:0-18942 GCA_004024945.1 Uropsilus gracilis | reverse complement strand
TCAGCTCTGCATCGGTGAGACGTGTGTGTGTGTGTGTGTGTGTGTGTGTGTGTGTGTGTCCGTCAGGGCGTCTGCGGCTTGAGCTCAGTGTCCACCCACGTGGATTTGTCCAGCAGCACCTCCCGGGGCCCGTCCCTGCCTGCTCCCCGGCCAGGGAGGCTGCTGTCCTGCATGCCCGGCGAGGGCAGCCCTCTCCCCCCGCACCCCAGCTGCTCCCCCTGCACCCCAGCTGCTCCTTCTGCTGTCTTTCCTGTCTCCCTGCCCTGTGCTCCTGGCGCCAGAGACCGGATCTCCTTCGTCGTCCCGGCCTGACCAGTCACGGCAGCTCCGCCCTGAGCGCCCTGACCCTGCACTGCTGGGGGCTGGGGAGGGGGTGGGGGGCTTGGCGGATCTTCCTGGGGCCAAGAAACAGCCCAGTGTCTTAATGAACCACGGCATCTCTTTTCCGCTCGAGGGTCTGTCTTGGCCAGTTTAGAAACCGCCTCAAGGACACGCAGCTGAGCGGTGATGCCGTGAGGAGCCACCTGGGGTCAGTGCCCCGCCCGCCCCCTCCCCTGGGCGCGGCCTCTCAGGCGGGTCTTCTGGGCCACGGGCCAGGTGCCGGAGGTTTCTGCAGAAGGAAGGAATTAGGCGATCGATTGGGCTCTTTACAAAAAGAGCTCAACGCGGTTTAGATGGGGTCGTTTATTCCCCAGTTAATGTGGTTTTAGGTCGCTGCCTACGAAGCCATTGCCTGGCGCGGCCGTGCAGCGGCCGTGACTTCAGTGGGTTTCTCCTGACTCAGCCCTGCCGCGGACGCCCGTGGTCTGGGCACATCCAGCTGAGAGACTGACGCTGAGTCCCCTTCCCGTGCCGGCCCTGAACCCATTTGCAGGTGAGAGGCCTGCAAATGGCCTCACACGGCCTCCCAGGGCAAAGCCGGTCTTCAGACCCACCACTCCCAGCAGCCACCCCCGCCACCCGCGTCACAGCAGCACCAGCCCAGGTGCACAGACACGGGGTTGACGAACGAGAGGCGTTCCCAGGGCCACCCAGGCCCCTGGACGCCTCAGCCCAGTTCAGTCCAAGTCCAGGTTCCCAATAGCCGCCCTCTCGTCAGGGAAAGACGCCACCAAGACTTCTCTCTGGTGAGCCGCCTCTCGCCAGGGACACTCATAACCAAGGCCAGGCCTCCCAAAGCCTGCGGCTCCTCTTGGCCCGGCCACGGCCTGGGTGGGCCTCTCACCTGCCGGCACCCGCTCCTGCCTCCTCCTCTCCACTTGGGCATGTGTGTCTGCGTCCGCCTTCCCGCGTCCACTTTCACGCACTCCCTCAGCCTGGGCTCCTCTCACGCCCACACTATCTCCTCACGAGGCTCCGCTCCTCACCCCTCTTGCTTCACGGAGTCTCCACCCAGTGGCATCTTCCTCCTCAGCTGCTTCTTATTATGGACATGGGACCCCCGCCCCCCTAATTCAGCCTTGTCACCCCCTTCCAGTTTGGGCGCGGATTTTGTTCCATTGCGTGTTGTTCTGTTTTGCTTTAGGAACCTGTTTTTGTTATTTTTTTAATTAGAGGTAAATGGGGGGGTGAGGGTGAGGGGTCACCTGTACTCTCTAAGGTTCAGTCGCTGACATGAACTATTTGGGTGAAGGCTACACGAGCAGGAAGCAGAAAGGCCGGGCGTGTGAACGGGAGCTGTTACTCGAGAGGCTGGGCTCGTGGGCAACGGTGTTTGGTCAGGGCAGCAGCTGCTCAGGCAGTGGTAAGTCGCCGACACATCCTCCCTGCACGGCCTGCTTGCAGACAGCATCGGCGCGCTCTCTGGAAACAGCCTGGACCCTGAGGTGGCTCTTTGTCCCTGTGGCTGTGGAGGGGTCACGCCACTGTGACCTGCAGCTGCCACAGCTGCCCACGGCCCCAGCCACACTGCGGGACAGTGACTGCTTATCAGCGTGGCCTGCTGGTGGGCTCCATGGTAGCATGGCAGCGAACAAAGGGGCTAAGGATGGGCTTGTAGAGGGATTTCTTTCTTTCTTTTTTCCCAGTTAATTGCTATATATATTTTTATTTCACGCCGTTGTATACCCCAAAGTTCTCCCACCACCGTGTCACTCATGAACCACCATCATAACCTCCATGCTCATCCCTCCCCCGATTTCTAGAGGGGCTCCCTGAAAGAGAAAGGTGTTCCCCCCACAGGTGTTTTCTACTAGATGATGAACCCCCCCACCTCCTACCCCACGTACTGCACACCACAGGATCTTTCAGGGACGTGTCTCTGTGGTGGGACATTCCTGGGAGATTCGGGGGCTGCCAGCACAGATAAGAGACTTGCTGGAAACCATCTGCAGGTGCCGGAGACAAGCGAGACTGGATGCAGGCGTGCCTCTACCTAAGGTCACCACAGGTGCCTCTTGTGGGCTGCATGGCCTGAGGGCCCTGGCTCCCACGCCGCATCTTTCTGGTCCTTCCCTACGTGCTCGCTGCACATCTGCTTCTCTGCCTTCTCAGCAGAGCTGTTGGCCAGACGTATCGGCTTGTTTCTGAACCAGACGGCCATGGGCAAATGACTCCAAGCGGGCGGGTGGGGTGGGGTGGGGGTCCTGCATGCCTGGGATGGGCAGGTCTGCACTTCGAGGTGGGCAGCAGCCTTCTGCAATGGCCCCAACGTGAGAAGCATGCAGCCTGGGGTTGGGGGTGGGCTGGCACAGCCATCCGCCTGGCCGGCTGCCACCAGCTGCGCGGCCCGGGGCCACAGCTTGCCTCGGGGGCAGAGTCGAGAGGACTCAGCGAGGTGTGTCTGTGCACAGGAGCGTCACAGCCTGGAGCAGCATCTTGAAGGCCCGGCGGGGGCTTCTGTCTGGTGTGGGGTCACCGTGGGGGGGACTTTCATCCAGCCGAAGGTCTGCAGCAGTGGTTTAAGACCCTTTGTACGAAGAACATACTGATCACCCTGACAACTTCACATGAGACCCCCCCAAGATGTGGCAGCAGCATGGGGGTGCTCCTGGGGAGGGCTGGGGGCAAGGACACACACTGTCCCTGCATCCCTGTCGCCAGGTGCATAGCCCTGACGTCTCGGGCATCGGGGAGGCAGCATCCGCAGGTTGTGTCGCCGTTGCTCGAGCTCGGGGTTATTCACGCCGTCTTGGGATCCGCGGGGACAGCGTCCGGTCTTTAGGGTCCGGAGCAAACTGGGCGGCGTGGCGGCTCCATCCTGGCCTGTGCCTGGGGGCGTCGACGATGCCAGACGCACTGGGCTGTTGGCATGGCCTGTCCGGCTGGGCTGCCCGTGGGTGGCAATGCACGTGCTTGCTGCTCCCATCCACCCCTGACGGGCAGGGGACCCGCCTTGGAGGGGCCCCAGATGCCCCCAGACCGGGGTTCCAGGCCCCCGCTGCTCGCCAGGGCTGCACGGTAGCCCTGCCCAGCCCCCCTCCCCCCCACAGTGGACAGAAGGAAAACTTCCTTGGGCTCCGCATTTGTTCTGAAGGCGGAGCTGGGACCCACCAGCCCTGGGACTGCCTGAAGCACTGTCCTCACGGTCTGCATGCGTCCCTTTCATCCGGACGCTGGTCATGCGGCGCTGTGAACACGCCGTCCTGTCTGTCACTCATGAACGCCCTCGTGTCCCCACCTCTGCTCTTCGAGTCCCCTCGGGACCTCGTTAAGTCCGAGCGCATCCGTCAGGCTGGGCAGGAACGCTTCCGTCCGCTGCCCCTGCTGCTTCCCCTCCCCTCTGGCCCCGCGGAGCTCCCCTGTGGGCACCCATGCAGTGCAGGTGCCTCTACCCACCAGCTGCCTCCTCAGAGCAGGCAATGGCCCCTGGGCCCCCGAGGGGCTGCCCCAGGAGCCGTGTCCCCACCTCTCCCTTCCCCACTCGCTTTCTCTGCCCCCCCCCCCAGGACAGCTGAGGGGATGTGGCATGTGTGGGGTGCGCCTGTCAGGGCCCAGGGACATCTCGACACCTGTGTTCCCCTGAACCCCCATGATAATTGAGGGGCCGGCCGGGCCGCCCCCCATGTCGGGCTGACCTGACTCTCAGACGCTTCCCATTGGGACAGAAGGGCTGGGCCCCGCCCACCCCGACCCCCCTCTGCACCTCCCGGCCCTGGTTACTGGGCCAGAGAGCTGGAGCCTAGGCAGGAACAGTGCCCTGGGTCACGCTGCCATGGCAACAGCTGCAGGTGCTGAACCTGGTGTGCCGGCCCCACCCAAGCGAGGCAACCCTCTGGGAGGATTCCCTGCCCCGGCCGTGCTCCGTGCAAGGCCCAGCGCCCGCACAAGCGCACACCCCCCTCCCCCCCCACCTTGGTTGTGTACATTGGGGCCAGCGCTCCCTGCGCGCCACATGCGGGCGCCCTCTGTCCACGCCTGCCCCCTGGGCGGAGGCCCACATCTGTCTATCCCCCCCACAGCGCCCCATCATCTCTATCTGCTGGGGCCACCGGGACTCGCGACTCCTCATGGCCTCAGGGCCCGCCCTCTACGTGGTCCGCGTGGAGCACCGCGTGGCCAGCCTGCAGCTGCTGTGCCAGCAGGCCATCGCCAGCGCCCTGCGCGAGGACAAGGACGTCAGCAAGCTGACCCTGCCGCCCCGCCTCTGCTCCTACCTCTCCACCGCCTTCATCCCCACCATCAAGGTAACCTCCCCTCCCTGCCGGCCTCGTCCACACGCTCGGGCTGACTGCCGCCATGCCCCCCCCCCCCAGATCCCAGGGGTGAGGAAGGCTGCTGCTGTCAAGGGCTCGAGCACAGAAGCCCCGTTCGCTGCATGAGTGGTGGGGAGGGGCCGGAGCGTCCACCCTGGCATCCGGGCACAGTCCTCCCCCGCGTGGTCACCAGTGTCCCAAGGGCTCTCTTGGGACCTCATGGGACTGCCCTGCTCCCGAGGACTCCAGGCGGCTCACTGGCCGGGCTGTGCTGCCCTGGAGGTGACTTGCTCCAAGGCCACAGATGAGGGGGTCGGGGCGAAACCACCCTATCCGCTGCCCGCTGCAGGGTTCCAACCCCAAATCCTGTCTGTCCTTGACCTCAGTGTCGGGAGCCCCTGGAAGACCCAGCTCACCCCCTGGGCCATTCCTAGGTGGGGCGGGGTCCCGGTGAGGGTGTGGGTGGCCTCCCAGGGCCGGGCAGAGCACGACACCCCCTCCCCAGCCTCACCCATCTCGAGCAGGACCCTCCCCGCCCGCACCCCACCCCCCCAGGCTCCGCTGCAACCCGGCCCGCCCACACGCCCTCTCTCTCCGTGTCCACCGCCAGCCCCCGATCCCGGACCCCAACAACATGCGGGACTTCGTCAGCTACCCCTCGGCCGGCAACGAGCGGCTGCACTGCACCATGAGGCGCACGGAGGACGACCCGGAGGTGGGCGGCCCCTGCTACACGCTCTACCTGGAGTACCTGGGCGGGCTGGTGCCCATCCTCAAGGGCCGGCGTGTCAGCAAGCTGCGGCCCGAGTTCGTCATCATGGACCCCCGCACGGACAGCAAGCCAGGTGGGTGGGATGGGGGGAGGGGGTGGGGTGGGGTCACCTGCCCTCAGGGGCTGCGGGTCCTGGCCTGTCCGGAGAGCAGGCCATGCCGGCTGGCGTGGGCCGTGCCCACCGAAGCCCTTTGAACGGACTGGGGTCTCGTTTTGGGGGTGGTGGTGGTCAGGGAATGTTGAAAGAGAGAGCCCCGCTGATGGCAGAGGGGGGGTTTTCACGGGGGGAGGGGGACGAGGCTGTGCTTGCTGCTGTCCCACAGCGGGGGTGGGGGGTGCTGGGGGCGTGGCCGCTGGCCTCCCAGCCGGCCTCCCAGCCGGCCTCTCCTCAGTGCTCAGCCCTGGTGGACGGTCTGGGAATTGGGATCTGCTGGAGGGCTGAGGCGCTGCATCCTTGTCAGCGGAAGGATGAGCGAACCGGTGCCCGGGGCCACGGCTGCAGGCCCCTCGCGCCCATACGAGACCAGCCAGGGCCGCGCGCCTGAGCGTGTCACCTCTCGGCACCTCGCTCAGCAGCCGAGGCTCAGACACCTCTGGACAGACCCAGCCGGGGCGTCCTCAGGCTGCTGCCTGAAGGGGTCCCCCGTGGGCAGCTCAGGGGGGGGGAAGACCCTCCGCCTTCGAAGGCGGCTGTTGAATCCTGAGGCGCAGGTGAATGCCTTCCGACCTCCCGGGGTCATTGCTTCTCAGGACCCATGCAGGCCGCCTGGGGTCCTTGTGTAAGTGCCAGCTCCCTGGGTTGGCGCCGCTGGCCGGGGTTGAGCCTGGGGCCTGCAGCCGGAGGGGCACCCTCCTCCCCGCGCTGGCCGTTGGGCAGGGAGACGGGAGCCTCTGTCGTGTCCATGCTCCAGGGCACTCACCCAACAAGCTGTCCCGGGGAAAATGTTCCTGCTCCAAAATCCACAGCCTTTCGGAAGGACTCAGACCCAGAGCTGCGGCCTCAGCCATGCCCGCAGTTCACCCTGCTGCCCTACGCCTGGCCTGCTGTGTTCGGAGGAGGTTTCTGGGTAGTTAAGGTCAAGTGAGGTCAGGAGGGTGGTGCCCTAATGCAGGAAGAGTAGTGGCCGCCAGCGGATGGAGAGGAAGGGCCCTCTCCCACATGCACCCCCCCCAAAAGGCCATCTGGGTGCCTGGCAAGAGGGTGTCCAGGGCCTGGTGAGGCCGTCACCCCAGTTGGGTGACATTAGCCTCCCTGATTGGTCTCCGCCTCTCTCCATCTCTTGCCGAGGGAGATGGAACAGGTGGACACCATCAGAGACGTCATCTCCCCCCATGCTGGTGACGGGGCTGGGGGGACCCCAGCCGGTGCCTGCTGGGTTCCGAGAAGCCGATGGTAGGCTGGCAGCCGCGGGACACGTAGGCGCAGGTGCGGGACAGGGTGGCAGGTGGAGGCGGGCGGGGGTGTGAGGCGGGTGCCAGGAAGACGACCGGTGGAGCGGCTGGGGCAGGGTTGCACATGGCAGCGAAGACCAAGTCAGGTGGAATAAGAGAGCAGTCCTGACATAGGCCGTGGCCACGGCGGGAGCCCGCCCGCCCTGTGCTCCCGCGCCCGTGGGAGGTGAGCTGTGCGGGGGTGACGCTGACTGTTCACGCTGCTGAGGAGGTTTCGGAGATGTGTCAAAGGAGCAGCTTCCGGCTGCTCAGCTTAGGGGAGAGCGGGAAGGGCTGAGTGAGCTGTTGGGCCAGAAGGAGCCCAAACCTGGAGGTCTGGGAAGTTGTTCGCCTGCTCGTGCTGCAAACAGGATGTGTATTTTGAAGAGAACGCAGGGGTGCCTGGATGCGGCATCAGAGAGGGTGGGAGCTGGTGTCCGCCGAGGGGCTGCAGGCAGGGCGGGGCGAGGGGTGTTGCTGGCCTCACCACACGTCCTTGGTTCTTAGAGCGCAGTCCCAGCTTCTAGAACGTGTGCGCATGTGATGTAAGGCACGGTGCAGATGGAAGGCGGTGACGGCTCGTGGGACACACCGACACCGCGTGATTGATGGCGCCGCATATCTACCATTCGTGTCAGGGTGAAGTCCTAGCCCGCCAGCAAGCTCCTGATGAGATGGGCACCTCTGTGCCCTGTGCCCTTCCTGCTTTCTCTCGCGCTGGCCCTGGGCAGGTTTGCGCCCTTTGGTAGCTCGGTCCTCCCCATCCCCCACCCCGATCACTGCCATTTCACTCCCTGCTGGGCTTTTCCAGACCCCACTGTGAGCGTGTGGGCTTAGGAGCAGGATGTGGTGGGTGGAATAGAGAAAGCGTTTCTGGGAGAACAGACTCAGGCTTCCGCCACGGGGCAGGCGCACTCCCCGGGACAGGCATGGGGGCGGGGGAAGGGCCAGGCCGGGCAGCGGTCTCCACTCAGGTGTCGGCTTGAACTTCGGGCCGGGCGGGTCGGCAGGACGTCATGATGTGGGTCTTTGTAGCCGTCCACAGTTGGCCCCCCTGTTTCTCCCCTCGTCTTCATTGTTGGTGAGGCGAAACCAGTGAGGGCAGGTTTGGTGGCGGCCAGCGGCCAGCAGGGAGTTGAGCCCAAGGCGAGTCAGGAGCTCGGTCTTCACTCAGGAGTCTCACGGTGGCAGTCAGCAACAAGGCAGAGTCAGCTCAGCTCAAATAGTTTCCCTAAGCGACAGGTAGTGCTTGCCTTTGTCTGATTTCCCCCACGTGGCCGAGTTTCCTCAGCGTTGCTGCAAAGGGCGGGCTGTCGTCCTGCTTCTTTACCAAGCGGTACCCCATGCCACCTCTGCACTCCTGCACACCACCTCTTCACCCCTTCGAGCCCTGATGGACCTTGTGTTGTTTCCCTCTTTGGGCTGTTGGGACCGATGCCGCGATGAACCCCGTAGAGTCCTCAACACTCCGTTTTCATTTCCTGGGGGTTATCTACCCACTGGGCAGTGGAATGGCGGGACTGCAGGATAGATTTGCTTTTCAATTTTTGTGGAACCTCCAGGTATTTCCCCGTCGTGGCTGCACCACTTATCATGAATCTGTCACCAGCACCTGGGGCTGCTCTGCCTCCACGTCCTCCCCATACTTATCTCTGTGCAGGCGAGGGTGGCCACCTGGACAGGTGTGGGGGGTGAGGGCACCCTGTGGCTCTGACCTGCATTGCCCTGATGGCTACGGAGGCTGGGCGTCTTGTCATGTGTCTTTTGCCTGTTGGGACATCTTCAGGAAGATGCTGTTTAGTTCCTCTGCCCATTTTTATTTTATTTATTTATTTAGAGATTGGGCCTCACTATTTTTGCCCGTGGAACCGCAGGCTCACGTTGCCCAGGGTACCACGGACTCAAGCAATCCCCACCCTCAGTTTCCCAGGTAACTGGGATTACAGGCGCACACCACCATGCCCAGCTATTTTTTTGGGACTAGGTCTCGCTACGTGCCCCCAGCGGGACTCGAACCATGATCCCTGGCCCTGGCTGTGGCTTCCTAGGCCGCCACCTGCAGGCATGCACCACCATGCCCGGCCTTGCCCATTTTTATTTATTTATTTATTTTTTGAGACTAGGTCTTGCTATTTTTTTTGCCTGTGGAACCGCAGGCTCTCGTTTCCCGGGGTACCACAAACTCAAGCAATCCCCAGCCTCAGCTTTCCAGGTAGCTGGGATGACAGGCGCACGCCACCATGCCCAGCTATTTTTTTGGAACTAGGTATCGCTACGGGCCCCAGGCAGGACTCGAACCGCAATCCCTAGCCCCAGCCGCTTCATAGGCTGAAGCTTACAAGCATGAGCCACCGTGCCCGGCCTTTTGTCCATTTTTAAATAGGTGGGTTTTTTGTTTTTGTTTTTGTTTTGTTTTGTTTTGATTTTTGGTCATTGTTACTGAGTCACATGACTTCTGATGTTTTAGCTGTTCATCCCTTATCTGTCACGGCTTGCAAGTTTTCTCCCATCCTGTGGGTTACCTTTGCGTCTTGGTAGCTGTTTCTTTTGTTCTGCAGAAGCTCCTGAGTTCGGTCTGACCCTGTCTGTGGATTTTCACTTCCATGGGTCAAGTCCGCAATCCTTTCTCAGTCCGCATCTGGCAGTGGTGCCAGGCAGGGCTCGGCCTCCTGTGCTGCCCGTGTTTGTCTGGCCCTCCCGGCGCGGCTTAGCAGAGGTGGAGGTGCTGCCCTTACCCTCGGTGCTCTTACCTGCTTGTCGGGTGCTAACTGCTGTCTGCGCCCTGCCTGCCTGTTCCTGTGGCCTGGGGTCTGTGACGTGGGGCCCGTGGCCACTTACCGACACAGAATCTCCAGCAGAGAGAGGCCCCTCAGCCACCAGCCCCACCTCCTGGGCATTGATGTGGGGGCATGTGCTGTATCCCTGGCGGTGGCCATGGGCTGGGTGGACAGAGGATAGAGGGCTCCCGGGAGCGTGGCTGGGGCCCCACAGGCACCTTGCAGCATCTCAGCCACACGTGGGGTGGTCAGACCTGAGCTGCTGTGTCAGCATCCAACCTGCTTGGGCTCGGGGCCTGCCGGGGCTCCCAGGACTGGGCCAGGGTGCGAGCTGGGCGTGAACCCCACTTCCGGGTGTCCCTGCTGGCCAGGCCGGGGCTGAGGCCGGGGCAGGGCCAGGCCCAGGCTCCCGAGGCTGTGGGAGGCACTCAGTCAGAGGCCCGGCCTGGTGACAGCTGTACCTGCCTGTGCTGCTCAGAGCACGTCGTTGCGTGGAGGAGAGCAGATGTCCAGCTCCTGGCCTGCCAGGCGGCCTGACCAGCCATCGTCGCTGCTTGCCCTGGCAGCTGCAGCCGGGGTCTGACCGGCTTGTGTCCCCTCAACATGCCGCTTGGTTTCCCGCTAGATGAGATCTACGGGAACAACTTGGTCTCGGCCGTGATTGACAGCTGCGACTGCTCCGACTCGAGCGACATCGAGCTGAGTGACGACTGGGCTGCCAAGAAGTCCCCCAAGATCTCCCGGGCCAGCAAGTCACCCAAACTGCCGAGGTAACCCCGTCCCATGGGCGCGTGTCCTTGTTGCCGCCTCTGGAGGCGAGTCCTCTGCACAGCTGAGGGGCCTGGCCGCTGCCCACCCCCCAGGGGCTGGTGGGGGGCCCCACCTCCCGCCCCGAGGGCTGGCCTACAGTCCGCTCGAGCTCTTCCCTCTGGGGTAGAGGCCCATGGGCACTTGTTTGGCCCCAGCCTCCCTGGGCCTGGCAGGGACCACAGCTGCCAGGCTGGCTTGCTCAGCTCTTGACCCTGTGAAGAGTAAGGAAGGACTTAGGTGGCTGAAGAAATGCCGAGCTCAGCGCCAGCTGTGCTGCGACCGGGGAGACAGCTGAGAAGCACACACTCCCTAAAGGCAAACCTTTGGGAAAAGATTTGCCCTAAGAGGAGGCAAGCAGCTCAGAGGTACAGGGGGGCCAGGGGTGCGTGTGGACTAGATGTCCACCAGCCTCCACCGACCTCATCCCGGATCTGCACCTGCGGGCTCTGGAGCTTTGCCCGGGGGTCTGCGCCCTGCCTAGTAAACCCGGTGACATCAGCCTGACTCAGCCCCTTCCAGCGCCGAGCTCTGTGACCCCCGCAAGGCAGGGAGGGTGTCCTCGCAGAAGGAGCTGCTGGTTATGAGTGCATTGCTGGTGGGCGGCTGGCATTTCCCGCCCAGCTTGAGGAAGTAGCCGGTGCCTGCCCATATGGTGTCCCCTGTGCCCCCGCCGAGGTCTGTTCCGAGGCCCCGGCCTGGCCTCCCTCCTTGCTCTTGAACTGGTCGTTCGTGGTAACAGTGTGCACTCTTGGGGTCCGACTTGATTATTTCAAGATCCTTCTGGGGCCTGTCCTTTGCCCTTACTGCACTGCGAATCACGTCGTGACGGATGCTGCCCTTCGACCTCGGCGTATGCAGCCGTCACGGGGCCCTAGGTCGGCCCTGGTTTGGGCTGCCAGGTGTGCAACCATTGCCAGCATGTGTGCTGGTTCCTGGTGTGTGTTCTCGGGTCAGGAAATCCTTCCCGACACTGACGTGTGGCTCCAGCTTTCACACCAAGCACTCAAGTCCGTTTTGTGCCTTCGGTGCTGCCCTGAGCGTGCACGGGCCTGTCCCCCTGTGGACACGGGTGCTGCAGCCACCTGCTTCTTTCCCCGTCTCTGTCCTGAGCCTGTAAAATGGCAGCTGGAGCTACAGGCCTGCTGAGGTCTCCGCGCTTTCTGTCACTGAAGCAGAACGCTCCTCAGTCCTTCTCCTGTGGACGTCCTTGTGGGGCTCCAGATCAGCCGTCTCCCACTGACCCCCTGCTCCTCTATCCCGCCCGGCATTGCCCTCCACACGCCGCTGCTGGCCACGAGGGCCACAGGCCACCATAGCCTCCTCCGCCTGCCCTGGCCTCTGCTCTCGGGGCCTCTATGATGTCCCGCATGCTCCGGCGGTGCACGGGAGGTCTGCAATGAGGTTGACATAGGTCGTCTCTTGGAGCGGACTGGCGTGGAGCCTGGGCGCCCGGCTGCAGTGCGGCCAGATGGATACGGGGCCGGAGTGGGGGCGGGAGG
This sequence comes from Uropsilus gracilis, assembly GCA_004024945.1. Taxonomy (NCBI): domain Eukaryota; kingdom Metazoa; phylum Chordata; class Mammalia; order Eulipotyphla; family Talpidae; genus Uropsilus; species Uropsilus gracilis. Next base: position 7,019 of record PVHY01024993.1, on the reverse strand, counting down.
CCGCATGGAGATGCCAGCGCTGCTGGGGGCCTCAGCCTTGCAGGTGCTGTCACGAGTCTCTTACAACCTGGACATGGTGTCAGGAGGTTCAGGTCCTGGTGCCTACAGGTGGAGGCAAGTTCTTTCTCCCTGGCCTCGTCCCTGTGCTGAGCCCGTCATCAGGTGGCCACATCCAGCCTGGTGTTGGCTGCTGGCTGCCCAGGCCCTGTTCAGCCCACGCCGTCTTCTCCCCGCACGGCTGCACGGCCAGCAGGCTCGGACGCTGGCCCCCAGCAGGGGACACGTGCGTCCATGTGCTCACCTGCAGGGCGGAGTCAGGGGCTGGCTCTGAGGGGCGGGGCGGATGCGCCCCCTGTGGGAGGGTCTCACCTCAGCCTGGTCTCGCAGGATCAACATCGAGGCTCGCAAGTCCCCCAAGCTGTCCCGGGCTGCCCAGGAGATGTCCCGGTCTCCCCGGCTGCCCATGCGCAAGCCTTCGGTCGGCTCGCCCAGCCTGACGCGGAGAGAGTTTCCCTTTGAAGACATCACTCAGGTAGTGGCTGCCTCCCCCGCTGGGTGCGCCTGGGGGCGCCGGGTCCCTGTCCCTGCTGCTCCCAACACGGCAGAGCATGCCCGCCTCGCTGCCATCAACCCCCACCCACGCCACCGACCCCACATCCTGCTTCAGGCACCCCGGCCCTGTGTGCATCTCCCCGCAAACCACTGGGGCTACGACGTGCCCGCCCTTCTCACCTGTGTCCCCTCCGGCCACCTCAGTCCCTGCAGGGACTCCCAAGTCTGCAGGAGCCGCTCAGGCTGGGGGTTTCCCTGCCCCCCCCCCGTGCCCCTCTACTGCTTAAAGAGCCTCTGCTCTGCTCTGCCAGGGGCACCTGCCTGCGTGGCTCCAGGCCTGGTATTACCTCCTCAGGCTTGTCCCTCCTTGGCTGGGCCACCCAGCGCCCCCACCCCAGGCCCTTAACACTCCTCAATCCTCATTTGAAGGTAGTGAGTGACACACCCTTTGGCCCCCCTCCAGAGCTTAAGCTCCTGGGGAGCTGTGTCTCACCACTGCCTGGCATGCATGGCTTGGGCATCGTGTTAACGTCTTAGGTTCCTAGAAATGTTCCACTGAGACAAGAACGAGACAGCTGGGCTGTGTCAGGAGCCAGTGTCACCAGCACAGGTGACGTTGTCAGGAGAGTTCAGGATAAAAATGGCTTCAGAGCTGGGTGCTCTCTCTAGCCGGGTGGCTGGGCAACCACGACATGAGCGTCCATCACGCGTGGCTGCTGCCCACACAGCTGGGCGCCCTCTGGGACAGCCCACCCGGAGCAGGGCAGCGGATGAGCCCCATTTAAAGCGGGCACCTGACCTCGGGCGATAAAGCTGGCAGAGCCGCCTAGAGATTGAATACTCGTGGCTGCGCCCACCTGCAGCTTCTTTACCATGTTCACAGGTTTATTTCTTGGACAGCACATATACAGTTACGGAAAATTGAAAAACAGAGAAAACATTGATCCTGACACAACCTTAGCTTATCTTGGGTGCATTTCTATGCGGCTCTCTCTTTCTTTTCTCTATTACACTGATTGTAATTATGAACACAATTTTGTCTCCTACTTTTTTTTTTTTTTTGAGACTAGTTCTCGCTATTTTTGCCTGTGGAACTGCATGCTCACGTTACCCGTCTTGTGGCTAACAGTATGCATGGAAGTAATTTTATTTTATTTTATTATATGGGGGAGGGGTGTTCCTCCCCCCTCCCCTCCCCTTGTCCCCCCTCTGGTCACTTGTGACTATTTCAGCAAAAAGCATCAAGCGCGAACTTTCTTCCTGAGAGAGTGTTGAAGACACAGCAGTAAATGGTGACTCTCCTTCCTGCGCTTTTCTCCCCACAGCACAACTATCTCGCTCAGGTCACGTCTAACATCTGGGGAACCAAATTCAAGATTGTGGGCTTGGCTGCTTTCCTGCCAACCAACCTCGGTGCAGGTAAGACCGCCAGTGCCTCGTGCCTGCTCTCCCCGCGGGCCCTGGGCTCCACGGCTCCCCCGTGCCAGTGGTTCATGATGGCATGTGGGCTCCTCAGAGGAGCCTGGGCCTGCCTCCTCCCCCACCCCGCCCAAGCTGCTGACATTGCACCAAAGCACAGAGTCGTCACACAAACTGACCTTCTACCGACGCTACTTTCTTGTTTTGTTGGGGTTTTTTTTGTTTTTTGTTTTTGAGACTAGGTCTCTATTTTTGTCCATGGAACCGCAGGCTCATGTTGCCCGGGGTACCACAGACTCAAGCAATCCCCAGCCTCAGTTTCCCAGGTAGCTGGGATTATAGGCACGTGCCACCATACCCAGTTATTTTTGGGGACTAGGTCTCGCTGTGTTGCCCTGAGCGGGACTCGAACTGCGATCCCTAGCCCCAGCCGCTTCATAGGCTGAAGCTTACAGGCACGAGCCACCGTGCCCGGCCAATGCTGCTGTCATCACCTTAACGTGAACCCAGATTGTCAAAAAGTGCTGGGCGTGGCCCGAGCCCCATCCACGTGCTCCTAGGTTTCTGGTTATTTTCACTTCCTGGGCCTTTTCCTCGGGGCAGGGCTTGGCTTGGTCCCAGTGTCCCTGGGTTCTTGGGTCAGAAGAGACTCCTGAAGGCAGTGGAGAGGAAAGATGCAGGTGGGCAGGCCAGCTGTTAGTCTAGTTCTCACAGGTCAGCGGCTAGAGATTTTGTTTCTCGTGCTGGAGAGCTGGCCTGCCCGCCAGCAGCCAGGGGCACGGAGCACTCTGCAGCCGAGGGCGCGCATGGCCCGGCGGACACCCAGCACTGGCCTTTCCCCTGGTGACAGCCCCACCCCCCACGCAGTCTCACCATCTCTTCCACACGCCCGCCATTTCTTCCCTGGGGCAGCGAGGGGTCAAGTGGCCGAAGGTCCTCTGCAAGCAGCTTCGTGCTGCCCGGCACACCCCTGAGGTGCCTGACCCCCCACCCCCAGCCGGGCTGTCTGCCCATCTAGCAGCCCGTGCTCTGGACGTCCAGAGTCGGCGGGCACTGTTCACCTGCAGCTGGTGGCACCATCTTGACTGTGACCTCCCAGAAGCGGGTTTTGGCAGAATCCTCCCCCTGCCTGTCGTTCTAGGCATGGAGCTTTGGGATAAGCAGCGCTGGCCTGGCCTGTTGCTGCAGACACATCATCCCCCGTCTGGGCAAGGCGCTGTGCTTGGGTTTCCACGTCGAGCTCGCTCGGTGCCGAGAAAGAGAGGAAGGAAGGTCTCGCTTAACAGCTACTCTCCCTGAGCAGAGAGCACGCTCCTAGGGCACCTCCCCCGCTGCAAGCCTCTGACGGGCATGGGCGCCGTCATTGGTGGCTCGTCCCGGTGTCCTGGTGTCCTCGGCAGGAAGCTGGGCATGAGGCCATCTGCGCTGCAACCGCTGGGAGAGGGATGGAGGGCACAGATTTTCATCCTGTCTGGCTCCCTCGAATGTTGGCTGGGCCCCAGATAGACCCATGAGGACTCAGGAAACTGGAGGTGGGGGGGGCACAGGCTGCACCCCCCCTCCCCCACCGTCCAAGGCCTCAGCCTCCCCTGAATGCTTCGGCTCTTAGCGGTCACTGTCGGCCTGGGGCATGGTCCGCCGGACGCTGCTGGAGAAATGAGCTCCCGGTCTCAGGGAAGTGGGTGTGCTGTGGAGCCTGGTAAACCTCCCGGCACTCAGGCGGCTGTCACAAGGGCGTGCTGCCCCCGCCCTGGGGATTTGCTTCCTTCGACCAGAGGATCCAACCTCTGAACTTCCCTGCGGTCCATTTTCATCTGGCAGTTCTTGACTTCTGAGAGTCTCACGCTCCACCGACTGAGCTAGCCGGGCAGCCCGGTTCTTGCTTTTTAAAACCCTGGAATAGATTTGCTGGATTCACTCCACCATCACTTTCCCCCCTGCAGGCAAACGCTATTGTTATGTTAGTCCCTCCTGGGATTTCTTAAATTCTTGCTGTCATCCTGAGGGAGGAAGAATGGCCGTCTAATCCAAGCATTCACCGGCAGGCTACCCGAAACCATCCAAGTTCATGCTCTCTTTCAAGGGCGTTGCTCACAAGTGGGCGCTGAAACGGCCACTGGTGGGGGGGGGGCCAGGCCAGCCCCGCGCTGGGGGTCCCGGGCCTGGGGCCAGCGAGAGGGAAGGGAAGCCCCTTGGGAAGGCAGAGGCGGGAACAGCACCCGAGAGGGAGGCCAGCCCATCGTGTCGCTCCTGGGGGAGCTCAGATCCAGAGCCGTGGCTGCCTCGGAGCATCCGGCCGCCCTCCAAGGCCTCCTCTTGGCGTCCCTGGTGATGCCTTTAGGCCGCAGGGGTTTTCGAGCCAGGGACGCTCCCTGTGGATGGCCTGGGGGGGGGGGCGGTCTGCCAGATGAGAGTCAGGCCTGAGTGAAAGCTGGTTTTCCTGCCCCCTGGCCCAGGGTTCCCGCGCACCCCTGCGGTCACCCGGCCGCCTCCACTGGTGTGACCTGGCTGCAGATGAGGGCTCAGGGGGTGTCTGCCACATCAGTTCCAGGAGCATCTGCCTGCAGTCGGGTCTGCCCCCCCCACCACCCGCCTGTGGGTTCTGGAGGGACGCCTGAGCCTGGACTGTGGGGGTGCCCGGCCCTTGCCCCCCGAGACTCGGGCTTCCTGGCTTCCCCTGACCCAGCTCTCCCCCCCCCCCAGTCATCTATAAGACCAGCCTCCTGCACCTGCAGCCGCGGCAGATGACCGTCTACCTCCCCGAGGTCCGCAAGCTGTCCCTGGACTGCATCAACTTGCCTGTCTTCAGCCCCAATGTGTTCAGCGAGGACGAGGACGACCTGCCAGGTGTGTACGCGCTCGCCAGCCCCGGTGGGTCATGCCGGGCGCTGCGGGATGGTCAGCCCTGCCCACTGGCCCGACCGGAACACGCTGAGGCCCTCGGGCAGGTGTGGGTACGGTGGTCCGTCCCGGGAGCAAGGCCCCGGCCGGCCCTGGCGTGGGGTGGAGGAGGCCACCAGCATGGGGGCGGCGAAGGACATGGGCCTCCTGCCCCCAGGCTGCAGGGCCCCCTCATCCACCTGCCTCAGGCTGTGCCCGGGACCAAGAGAGGGAGCAGGACTAAGCAGGGCTCTGTGCACTGGGCGCCCACAGCCCGGAACCTGGGACTGGCCCTCGTCGGCCCCTGGGCCCTGCTGAGAGAAGGACAGCCCTCAGGTGACGCGGGGCGCCCCAGAGCCCCGTTTCTCAGCCTCGCCGGCCATGTGTGGAGACACCCCGCTCTGGGTCTCCGCGGGCGTGAGCCCCTGAGCCCGCGGACCCGCCCGGCTCACAAGGTCAGAGCGTCTGCAGTGTCCGAAGTGTCTGCCAGGAGGGCAGCAGGGCCATCGTGGATGAGCAGACGATCTCAAAGCCGCCCCACCTGGCTGGACTTGCTCTCCCCAGCGTCCGCCGGCAATTCAGGGACTGTGACAACAGGCAGGCTCTCGAGGCACCTGGTTTGAGTCCTGACCACGGGGCGGGGGGAGGGCACAGCCCCCACCTTGGGTGACACCGCTCACCCCAGGGCCCAGGGCGCGGCCCCGCTGCCCGGAACCCGGCGTTAGTGCGACGTGCCTTCCGTGCACCCGTCACATTGTGTGCCCGGCCCCTGAATGCTGCTGCTCCCGCCAGGGCTCCCCGTGTCACACACAAGCGAGGGTGCGTCGACGACAGGAAGCCGAGTCAGCCACCCCCACCTCCCACCCGCCGCAGCCCAGAGATGGGCTCCCCAGGGACGCTGGCCTGGTCTGCAGCAGCCCGCCGCTCTCACGGGGCTGTGCACGAAACACCTGCTGCCATGCGGGCCTGTTTCCAGCCCATAAGCCCGGGCGCTGCCCGAGCCCTCCCTGCCTCCCTCCTCCCCCCACCCTAGGGCCAGAGCCGACCCCCCCCTGCAGCCAGATGGCACCGCTTGGCACAAGCCCCCCTTAAGCATCTCCCGGCGTGTCTGCGGGTGCCTGCCAGGCTTGAGGTGGTGCGGCCCGGCCCGGGGGCTTCCTGGAGAGGGTTGATGGGAAGCCCAGACCTTGTGGTGAGCCAGGGGTGTGGCCAGCTTCCCGCCCAGCCCCCCTGTGCCCTCCAGGAGACCTCGTAGGAACTGCCTTTGCGCTCCCGCAGCAGCCCAGCACTTGGCACGCAGGGGAGCCGGTGCGGTTGAGACGCACAGCCTGTTCCAGCTGCTCGTTGCTGGTAATGGCCGGGCCGCGTGTAAGCAGAGCGTTTCTCTCCTTCCCTTGCAGCGACCGGCGCCTCCGTGCCCGAGAGCAACCCACCCTGCACGGTGAACATCCCCATCGCCCCCATCCACAGCTCGGCGCAAGCCATGTCCCCCACGCAGAGCATCGGGCTGGTGCAGTCACTGCTGGCCAACCAGAATGTGCAACTGGACGTCCTGACCAACCAGACCACAGCGGCTGCGGGCGCCACCGAGCACGCCACTGACAGCAGCGCCAACCCCTACCCGGGGCCCGGCAGCGCCAACCCCTACCCGGGGCCTGACAGCGCCAACCCGTACCCGGCGCCCGCCAGCGCCAACCCGTACCCGGCGCCCACCAGCGCCAACCCGTACCCGGCGCCCACCAGCGCCAACCCGTACCCAGGGCCCGCCAGCGCCAACCCATACCCGGCGCCCGCCAGCGCCAACCCCTACCCTGCGCCCAGCCGCTACTGCAGCCCCGGCCAGGTCATCTTTGGGGGCGTGGAGCTGGGCCGCCTCCTGACCAACCCGCCGCCCCTGACCCCGCCGCCGCCCGCGCCCGCCGCCATCCAGCTGTCGGTGCTGGAGCACGGCGAGCGCGAGCCCCTGCAGAAGGCTGCCAAGGCCCCGCGGCCCGTGCCGCCACCGCTAGCCGCCGCCGAGGGCAACGCCGCTGCGGTCCTCGCTGCCCCCCCGGATGTCCCGCTGGCCAAGGTGACCCCCCCCCCCCCCCCCCCCGGCACCATCCCCGCCGCCCCCACCACGGCGGCGCCCCCGCCACCCCTGCCGCCGCCGCCGCCGCCGCTGGACG
>PVHY01024992.1:0-18930 GCA_004024945.1 Uropsilus gracilis | reverse complement strand
TGGGGGAGAAAAAAAAAAACATCCAAAATTTATTCTCCAACAGACAGACAGCAAGCATCAGCAGGTAAAAACTACAGGGGTTTCTCCGTAGATCATACATTCACAAGGCATTATTAGCTTAACAGTGAGAAAGTCTCCGGTGTGTTCTCTGTAACAACATCCACATCACAGTGTAAACAGGTCCTAGTACTGTGTTCACTTATAACTCCAGAAGGAAAGGCACAACTTGGCAAAAAAAAAAAAAAAAAAAAAAAAAGTTGGGGTCCTCAGTCAGGTGCAATAGCTGAGACCAACTTCTTATAACAGACTTTGAGCCACTTCCCCACAAGTGGGGGAAAGACTCTTCCACCCAGAGGCCAAGGTCTTTCTCCCTCCTTATTAAACCATCAGAGCAACATCTGCTTAATATCACATATACAAAAAGGGAGTTAAAAAACAAAGGAATCACAACAAGTCTCGAACATCCAGCTGCTCCCACCAATACATCAACTCTTAGCTTTAAGACAGGGGCTAGGAACACTTCAGCGGTCATAAAATAGGAAAATAGAGACTATAGCTACAAAAATAAAAAATAAATGAGGTAGATAAATTAAAGCTTTCACACCCAGGACTTGCCTGTTCCAAGTTCGCAGCCTTCATGTAATACTCAGGGGAAAAGAAATCTTCATAATTACTTGGCATCAAGTCCCATGAAGGACTTTAAAAAAAAAAAAAATGAGGTGAATTATTAGGTGAGCCTCTAAGAAACACACCCTTCTGTGAGTTCCCGAGGCAGGAGAACGCAGCTTTCCGATCGAGTAGGCACTGGCGAGCCCAATGAAGTCACCCAAGACCCCTCCCACCCGGCTCAGGGCAGAGGATGGGTTTGGAGAGCATGGGCGGTGCCTTGCATTGGCACCCTCGACTGAAATGTATTTAAATAAGCAGCAACGTACACATTGACTCCCCAAGGACTAAACTGTCCGCTGGAGGCTTCTACGCCAGGGTCCAAGGTTGAAGGAATTTTGTAATCCTACAATCTTAGTTGGAAAATAAAAGGTACATTCAAAAAAAAAAAAAAAGAAGGTAACAAGAAGGATGGGTGCAGGACTGGGGAGCACATAGAAAAGACCTCGAAACATATGGCAGACACCTCGGTCATTGACACACGTCAATGATCCGCGTCCAGCCCCCCGGGGGGGGACACAGCCCCTCTGCCCCATCAGGCTAGGCAGCCATCTCTTCCACCGCCGGTTGAGTCGGCTCCAACTTGACACATAGCACAGTCTCTGGATAGTGTTACCCGAGGTTGTACAAAGCTTTGAAGTAGACAGTCCGCTGCAAGGAACAGCGACTTCGCAAGACCCGCTTCCTTCCACAAGTAAAAAAAAAAACAAACAACAGAAACAACACTAGTCTGCATGTGTGTGAGTCTGGATTTTTTTTCCTATTCCTGGGTTTTTTGGCTTCTTGTTTTTGGCAAAGCAGCACGGTGAAGGCGATTGTAGGACTTGCTGTAAACATCATCCGCACGTCGGTGAAGGCCAACGGGGGGGTAGGGGGATGGGAGGTAGGGGTGGGCATTTGAGAACAGGCATGAGTGAGCCGTGGAGATCCCCCGGTGTATGCGTCTCATCCCCGGGGCTGGCCTGGGGCTCAGCTGACAGCGATCTTCTTTTCTTCCAGGAAGTGGGGGAACTGGTGCTTGGGGACGCTGTCGGCTGCACCCGACTTCTCCCCGTCGGTGCCCATGGCCGACTGCGAGCCATCCATCTTGGAGAGGGTGGTGTTGCTCACCACGGAGCTGGCACCGAGTGACACGGGCAGCGTGGGGATGCCGCCGCTCTGGATCACGGAGATCTCGTTGGTCTTCATAGCCAGGCCGCCGTGGAGCATGGTGGTATACTGGTTCCACACCGTGGGGTCCACGCTCACTGAGGGGGTCAGCACTTCCTTGGGAAACATCTCGGGGACCCTCTTGCCATCTGTGCCTAACAGTGCCATGGTGTTCTCGATGGCCAGCTTCCTCCCCCGGCGGGCAGAGCTGTTGTTGGCTCCGTGGGTCATGTAGTGGACCTGTGGGGACAAGGGATAGTAGTTTCCAGCACAGAGGCCACAGAAGACACAGGAAGGGGTGCGGTGACCCCCAACTGGGAGAAGCGAGGTCCCACCCACCACCTGTTGCTTTATCCACCTGGTCTCATTTCCTGGACGCCCTCCCCTGCCATTGGCTCTTGCCTTTTCAAATCCCTTTCAGCTTCAGAAAACCTGAAGGATGTGCCAGTCCCAGATTTCTGAAATGGCTTGTTCCCCCATCCCCAGAATCCTTTAGAAGTCAGGAGCAACCCTCCCACCAGTTCTTAATCATCAAAAGCAGCTGCCAAGATGTTCCAGATAGCCCTGAAACACTCAACACATGGACATCTCCAGGCCAAGCCTGAAGTCGTCATGACCATGCTCCCCACGGCTGAGAAACTGAGGTAGAGTCACATGCCGGGGTCTGCAGAGGGGAGCTTTGCACATCGAAAAGCTTGGGTTAGAGGTAAGTTACTATAGGTACCTCTCCGGATATTCTCCCAACTAGACCACAAAAATGTCCAAGGAGGGCCGGGCATGGTGGCACATGCCTATAGGTGGCAGCCTAGGAACCCACGGCCGGGGTCAGGGATCACGGTTCAAGTCCTGCCAGGGGCACATAGCGAGACCTAGTCCCAAAAAGATAGCCTGAGCCCGTGGTACTCCAGGCAACGTGAGCCTGCAGTTCCATGGGTAAAAATAGCAAGATCTAGTCTCAAAAAAGTCCAAGGACACAGGTTTTTCTAAGAAGTATGTAACACTTGTCAAGAAAGTTTCACCATGTTGGCTAAACTACAAAAAAATCAGATGGGAAACTGGAAGCAAGCAAGGTCAAGGTCAACTGCCCTCTCACCACAGCCTGTTCTCACACAGACCACTCAACTCTTACATGGGGGTCTTGTCCCAGGCAAAACCAACTTAAGGTAATAGAGGTATTATGTCACTCTCTGGAACAAGAGCTGTTCAGCTTATGTTTACAAACAGGGTTAGAAACCCAAGAGGCTTTTGCTACTCTCCAGGGGCATTGTATTTTTATAGATTAAAGAGGAGTACTATTTCTTTTTTAAATCAATCTTTGGGGTAATTGGTCAAGTCTGGAAGAGCTGTGGTGCTTCCATACTCATTAAGAAATCATGTTCATAGCAGGCAGTGGTGGTGTGTGCCTGTAATCCAAGCATTGGGAGGCAAGAGGCCTGGGATCGCTTGAGTTCATGGGTTCAAGACTACCCTGGGCAACATAATGAGACCTGGTCTCAAAAAAGCAGCCGGGTTTGGTGGAGGGCATCTGTAATCCCAGCTACCTGGGAGGCTGAGGCTGGGGATCACTTGAGTCCGTGGGATCAGGACTACCCTGGGTAACATAGCAAGACCTAGTCTCAAAAAAAAGAAACCATGTTTATCCCCTGAGTCTCTTCCAGGCAGCTGCTGCTCAGTTATTCAAGGAAACCAGTATGTCCAGCGTTGGGAGAGAAATTGGACTTGATGCTGAGACAGGAGCAGAGGGTTCGTGCACCCCCACAGCCAGAGAGCATCTTAGAAAACCCACTATGCTATTGCCACTCGGATTACAAGCCAGTCAATGACAGACACCAACGGCCAGAAGAATCCAATTTCAGGGTTGTGATACTGTGAAGACCTGCATCTCTCTTTTTTCTTTTGAGACTAGGTCCCGCTATGTTGCCCTGGGTAGTACCAATCCCGCAGATTCAAGCGATCCCCAGCCTGACCTCCCAGGTAGCTTTTTCCAGACCAGGTGTCACTTATGTTGCCCAGGGTAGTCTCGAACCATCGAACTCAAGTGATCCCTGACCTCTTGCTTCCCAGCGCTTGGACTACAGGCGTGCACCACCACACCCAACTACATCTCTTTTAATGAATGTTTCTAGCACCACAGCAGTGAGGTCCGGCTCCAGAGGGTGGAAAGCAAGAGGGACCCCGCCAAGTCCCAGCAGAGAAGCCCGCACTCACCTTCAGGTTGCCTTTGGTGGTAAAAGCTCGCCCACAGATGTTGCAGACGAAAGGCTTCTCGCCGGTGTGAGTCCGCTCATGGATCTGGAGCGCGCTGGCGGACGAGAAGTTCTTGCCACAGCGCAGGCAGCCATGCTGCCTGGCCTGGCGCCGGGGCTGGGTGGCCAGCAGAGGGGTCAGGCCCGGGGACATGCCGGCGGGGCCCACCAACGCCCCAGGGACTTCCACCTTGACGTAGGTCGGCTGGGCGCGGATGAACGTGGACGGGAGACTGCTCCGACCTAGCAGGGCGGAGAGAAGAAAGCCAAGCCTTTGTCAGTCGGCACTCACTCTGCCTGGGGCCCCAGGAAGAAGCCTGAACCACCTGCCAGCTCTGAGAGCCTGCAGGTGGCTCTTGGCAAACACGCACCTGCACCGACCACGACCCAGGCCCTGCGGGAAGGTCCCGTGCTGATGTGGAGGTAAGAGTCCCACAGGTCAAGTTCAAGTCTGCATGAATATGTTTACATCATTCAGATGCCACCTCCAAGTCTATCATGGGGCCGCTTCACCCCCCGCCCCCCAATTTACCATTACCGACATCAGCAGGTACCTCATTATTCATGTCTGCATGGATTCCCCCCAACAGTTATTAACTCATGACATTAGAGAGTAGCCCTCAGAAGAATCAGTAACTACGGCCCACAAGAGGTGTCCACCTTCTCAAACCGCCTTCTACTAGAGGGTTTACTAAAGACGACCTGTCCCTTGAGGCTCGAAATACAACTATAAGACTCCTCTGTCCACGCCCACCTTGCACTGACCGTCACTAAGACCAGCAAGCCGTGCCCAGGCTAGAGGGAGCTGTAGGCCCTCCAGGCAGACAGGCTACCGGCCCTGGACAGAGCACGCTCTCCACGGTCAAGTCCAACCCGGCTCCTCTGGGCCCTGGTGCCCACATGGACATTAAGTTAAATCCAAAGGTCCATCACCTTCCACATCAGCGCGGCCACTCTCGGAAGCCTCTGCTCTGCCACCAGCGTCAGGAGACTTGGACTTGAGGCTTTCAGCCTGGCTATTGGCCGGCGAGAGTGCCTGGAATGACGCGGTCTCCAGGCCATCAGGGCTGCGGCTCTGGTACTCCTGGTCTCCCATCACGGAGGACGAGGAGTCGTTGGTCAGGCCGTCGCTCTCCGCCGAGCCGTTCTCCCGGCTGCTCTGCCGCTGCAGGGTCAGGGGCGGAGGGCCTGCTTTCCCCGGGGCCTCCAGGGATGCCATCATGGAGAGGCCCAGCGGGGGCGAAGCCGAGTGGACGCGGGCCAGGGGTGCGGGGAGCTTGGCGGAGCTCCCGGGGGCCTCTGGGGGGCAGAGCTCGTCGACGTCGATGCTCTCGATGAGGTCGTCGTGGCAGGCAGGCCCGGCACCGCCGCCATTCTCGCCGAGCACCAGGGGGTCGGAGCCCAGGAAGTCACAAGGGCTCTCGGGCAGGGGCGTGTTGGGGATCTGGCCGCCCATGTGCATGCGGATGTGCTGCTGCAGCAGCACGGCATTGGTGAACTTCTTCTGGCAGATGGGGCAGGAGTGCTGCGTCTTGAGGGTGGCGCTGGTGCGGTGCACGCCCAGGTGTGTCTTGAGGTTACCCTTGGTGGAGAAGGCGCGGCCGCAGATCTTGCACTGGAAGGGCCGCTCCCCAGTGTGGGTTCGGTAATGCATCTTGAGGGAACTCTGGCAGCTTAAGACACGGTGGCAGATGAGACACTCGTTGGGGTCGCTGGTGGCCTTGTCGATGTTCTCCACCAGCTGCTGCAGCTTCAGGGTCTCGGACCCTGGCTCTGGGGTCCCACTCCCTTGGAAGGCACAGATCCTGGGGGAGCTGTGGTCCGGCCCCGCCCCGGGGAGCAGGCCTGCACCCTCACTCTCTGGAGGAGGTCCCAGCTGCAGGTCCCCGGGCAGCAGGCCCCCCGCGAGGTCCTTGGGGTGAGCCCCCGAAGAGAGATTCTGAGGTAGCCCTACACTGGGGGACCCTGCGACCAGGATGGGTTTGCTGTCTACAGAGAGACTCGCCTCGTCTAGCGGGCCGGGAAAGGAGAGGCCGTTGCCTGCGGCCGCCTTGTCGTGGAACTCGGCCAACAGCTGGGGGTTCGCCTTCACCTGGGGGTGGCGATGAAAGTGCACCTTGAGGTTACCCTTGGTGGTGAAGCGGTGGCCGCAGACCGAGCACACGAAAGGTCTCTCTCCGGTATGGGAGCGGAGGTGGATCTGCAAGGAGCTATCAGTCCCGAAAACCTTGCTACAGTACTTACACTTGTGCTTGTAGAGAGCGACCTCGTCTTTGGTTTTGACATCCACCAGGGAGATGTTCGGTGGCTTCCCCTTCCCTTTCTTGGACGGGTCTAGCGCCACGGTGGAGAAGGGGCCCTGGAAGAGCACGGGGCCCGGGGTCTGAGGTAGCAGAGCGCCCGGGAGGCGCGACACGACGTTGGGCAGCGCCCGGGCCCCGTCTGGCTTCAGGGCGAAGGGCGCCAGGCCCGGGGACACGGAGCTGGCGGAGGGGAGGTTGGCGTGAGGTAGCCGGGTGGGTTTCAAGGCGTCCAGGGGTAGCCCCGGGCCCCCGGACTTCTGGCTGAGCAAGGCCACGGCGGCGGACACCTGCTGGGACACGGGGCCGCCTGAGGTCTTCAGGGCCTCGGCACCTGCCACGCCGGCGTGGAGGGCGTGCGCGGCCCACATGTTGACCTGCATGCGGATCTGCTCGGTGAGCTGGATCTGCTGCAGCTGCTGCTGCTGGAGACACAGGATCTGCTCCAGGACCCAGGGGATGCTGCTGGCGCCCGGCAGGGGGGCGGGCAGCGCGTCTGCGCTCCGCTGGTTGACAGCCACCTTGGTGCCCCGCAGAGCCTGGAGCGTGACGTTCGTGTTGGCCACTTTGCCTTTGGGTAGATAGTTTATGTCCTGGGGCGCGGGCGGCAGGGGGGCCTCCGTCTTCAAGTACACCACGGGCTCGGCGCCTGGCTTCTCCCTGGAGTCGCCCGAGCCGCCGCCGTCCTCCCTGGGGCTGTCCTCGCGGCTGTGGGCCGGGTGGCTCAGCGCCGGCCCTGGGAAGTCCTCACCAGGCCCCGGCCCCTCGCCGTCGCTCATGATGAGGACAGGCGGGTTTTTAGTGCAACTTTTCTTGTGTTCCAAGAACTCGGAGACACTGAAGAGCTCCGCGCAGCATCGGTCGCAGACGTGCGTGTTCTCCCGGCGCGGCCGCTTCGCCGCCACCCTGTCCCCGTCGGTCACGTCATCGTCGTGTCCTGGGTGGTTCAGTGCGGCACCTGCAGGGAGAGAGAGGAAGCTAAGAACTCCACCCGGCTGTGGCCACGGGGTAGTTCTGCGGGAAGAGCCCCTGCAATTCAGCAGGCCACAGTCTGGAAGAGTATGGAAGGACGAGGAACCTCGTGAGAGCAGGAAGCTGTGTTCCTTCCAAGCGTGGGCAGCACTAAGGCCCATGAGGCCTTGCTGGGAATGGGACCTGGGGGCACTATTTGGAGCCCTGAATGCCAGGGCTGACATCTTTCCAGAGACAGGAAGGAGGGTAAGGCCACCTGAAGACAGGGCTGTGTTAGGAGGCTGGGGGGGGGGGCAGGGTCTTAGGTGTCAAGGGCTGCTGGAAGCTAGAGGGAGGGAGGGGAAGGGGAGAGGAAGGAGAGGGGGGAGAGAGAAGGAGGGAAGGAAGGAAAGGAGGAAGGGAGGAAGGGAAGAGGAGAGTCTTTCCATGGGGCCTGCCCCAGGAGCCATCCTGGCTGCACCTACTTCTCCAGATGTCTGATATCCAGACCCATGAGAATTTGCTATTTCGAGCCACTGGTTTGTGGCAACTTGTGACCACTGCAGGCAATACACACACTACTTAGTATTAAAGAGAATCCCCCAGAGCTCTACCCCTCTGCCTCCACTCGTGAAGGAATAAAAAGGCCGGTGGGTTTCCTGCAAGCAGTAGGACGACGCTGGGGTTGCCCAGACCCGGCTGCTGGTCCCCAGCCCAGCCCAGTGGCAGCAAAGCGGCACAAAGCCTCCAGCATCCTGCCAGGGAGGATGCAAGTGCAAGGGTGAGCACAGAACCAAATTCACCCATGATCTACAGGGCAGTACATGGCGTGGACTGAGACAGGAGGATGAAGGAGACAGTCCCAGCACATATACATACAGCACCAAGCTGCATGGCCCCCGTGTTACACGGTGTGGAAGGCAAGGACGGGACAGGGGATGGAGATGCAGCCAGGCCTCCTGCAGTTCACACGGTCTCTAGTTCTGTCCTCGGAAACAGCCCCCTTCACAGACAAGAACAGCCCAGGGATAAAAGGCACAGAGCGATGGGAACTTCTGATCACTTGCTATGTGCCAGGTTTGGTTCCAAAACACGTGTGTGCCCTTAATTCCCCTGAGGCAGCGGCTGTCAGCTCTGACAGTGGGAAACTGTATACACGTGCCCACCAGGACACAGAACCAGTAATAAAAACCAGGCACGTGGGACCAAGACCTTCCACTTGAACTCTCCCTCCACTTCCGATCTAGCATATTGCTCTGTGAAGACCGCAACTATCTTTCCTCTCACAGAAACCCCAGGGGGCACAGGAAAAGCCCGGCCAGGTTGACTGAGAAAGGGCAGGGGAGAGGTTAGAATACAGAGTTTTTTGAGGAGGGGAAGCCCCTGCTAAAATGGAATTCAAAGAATCAAGTTACAATCAGTTCCCAGAACCCTTAAAAGAGGAAGCTATCTGTGTAAGGCTCCCCAGAGTTGAAATACCCGCTTGCACCATCTCCCTGGAAAAGTAATTTTGGCGATTATGTTTCAAGAACTTTAAGAAGTGGAACTGTTCAAGTTTCTCTTAGAGGGAGATTTACTAGCAGGTGCCAGTCAGCAGTGCAGTTTGGTCAAAGACAACCCAACCAGGCAGAAGTTCATGCCATTTCCTCTGACCCTGCCATTCTCTTGTTAGGCGTTTATATTCTGCAACATAAGGATACATTTCTTCTACCTACAAACAGCAAAGATAAACAGACACAGACTAGTCAGGCAGCCAAGTTCTGATCAAATAAATGAGGGTGGAAAAAAGATGATTATACCAAAAATAGACCTGTCTCTCAGATGCCAGGTAACAAATGCCCAAGGCTTAATGAAGGGTGGTGGGTGGGGGGAAGAGAGGGTAGCGCACAGGAAGTATAAATAACTGCTTTTTTTTGTGTTTGTAGATGCAGATACAGATATGTACACGGAAAATTTTTGAAATTAGAAACTGTTTTTTACCTCCTGGAGAACGTGGGGGATGGGATGAGGAAGACAGACACTTCAAACTTTTTTGCAGCTGGCTTCTCTTTAATTAGCGGTGTTTACACCCTTTATCTCAGTCTCTAATGGACTCCATGCAAAGATGCAAATCTACTTTGTAAGGGCCAAAAGGAAGTGACCACCATCCTCTACAAATAACAAAACTGATCCATTCATCTTCACAGCCACCCCAAGCCAGGGTCTCTTTGTTTTCAGTTTGCAGATGTGGAAACTGAGGCTCAAATGCAACTTAAGATGACATACAGCTCTGACCTTCTCTGGTTTGTTACTCAGTCTAAAAATATGACATACAAGTTATTTTGAGAAACATTCACAAAATTTATTACAGTATGTTGTTCTGTGTTGTTTTGTAATCAGGTATTGTCGAGTGCCTCTTACTGTTATAAATTAAGCCTTATCACTGGTAATTTATCTAGGGGAAAACAGCACATAATGGCTGGGTGCTAGCTATGGTTTCAAAGCATGGGGGGGTCTTGGAAAGCGACCCCACAGATTAGGGGGGGATGACAGTAGTGAAATTAGTGATCCAGTTTACAACTGCTTCTTCCACAGCAGTTTCTCAAAACGTTCCATGTTACCCCTTTGTGGAGGTCATTTTTTAGCATTTCTTTCAGGTCACTGCTGCCCCTCCCCCCCATGAAACCTGAGCACCCCAAATATATTGTCTGTTTATGTTCTATGGTCTTTCACAAACTGCTCCAATATCAATAAGTTTTGCTCCCCCCTCCCCCCAAGAGTTCAAAATCCCTTGGGGGTCAATATGCTGGCACTGAAAAAACACCAGATGTAAAGCAGAAATTCTTAAAAAGGGATTTCATGAAATTAGATAGGGAAAGAAATGAATCTTTATTGTCACGAACCAGAGCTACCTCCGAACATTCCTTTCAATCCCTTCAAAATTCTGCCTGCAAGGTCTCACTGCCTTAAAAGCAGCACATGTCACTTTATCATTCATGCTTTCAGGTTACATTTCAATTTATTTCCCTGCTGTTCTATGTATTTCTTTTCTACACCCAAACGCTCTGCTGACGAGGTCCATGGCACAAGAAAGGTTAAGCTCCTGCAACTGGAAGCATCCAACAGTGATTTACAACCTAAATACCAGCTTGCCTTCACTGTATACACAAATGCGCCTCTTCTGTAGGCTCCCAGAAATACCCGAAACATCCCACTTGAGTCTTAAAACAGCGGCACCTCTGTTTGCTCCTGCAGTAAAAAGTACTCCTACATCCAGACCACCAATGGCAAATACTAAAGCTCTATTTGCCAAGAGTAAGAGGACTATGTTATGAACAATTGCTGGGTATACTGAAGTTAACCCTTCCCAAAAGGCAAAAGCAAAGTTCAGGGGAATTACAAGGCAACTAGTTCTTCCATCCTCCACCCCACCCCCACTCCGAATTTTAGGAATGTTATCTCTCAGCATCTAGTTATCCAATAAGTTGGAAGAATGCAGTAAACCCAGCAGGGGTCTTAGATTCAATCACTGCCAAATGGATAGAAAATACTCTGACTATTGTATAGGGAAGAAAGCTCATCTATCTATGAGAGGCCAATCGAATTCTGGTGATTTGAAAATGCTTAAAAAAGAAAACCAGTGTATTCCATGAAAAGCACTAAGTCTCCAGGGTATCTTTTATCTCCTCTCGTATAATAAAATCGCCACAATGAGCACAGTATCTCAAGCACATGATTATTGTAGAGCCTCCCCTCCCCACACCCACAGGATAATTACTTACCAAAAACCAAAAAGGAGGTTGTGATGGCCTCAAGTACGAAACCAGTTACAAGTGTGCTTTAACCAGTTCCACTTCACCTCTGAATTCAGCAATGGAAAGCCAGCCTTTAACTCATCTCACAGATGGCACGTTAAAGCGGTTAAAAACTTTTTACTTCATTAGGAGCTAAAAAATGGTTTCAAAGGATCAAAATGCAGGGGCTGCACCAAAAAGGAACATGAGTGTAAGAATCAAAGCATGCTTTCCAGCTGCTATTTACATTACAGAGCTCTGTCCCATTTAGCCTCCACCACAGCTCATCTTTTAAGTAAATATGTAAACTCCACGCAGGAGGGGTTTTTGTTGCCTCTCCCAGAAGCCCCTAGAACAAAGCCCAACAGACATGAAATTCATTTGTTGAAATAAAAAAATTACTCCAGGAAGGGGAGCTGCAGCTCTTGCCTGGATTTAGAGGACTTTTCAATGGTCCAGCTGCTGCTTTAAATTATCACAAGCGCAACAGATTCAGGGGTTCTGAAAAAAGGAATCTTCCGGAACTATTTGGCCTATCATTTTTTTCAGGGCAGCGATTAAGTTCACAGACCCAAACACAACTAACTGCTTTATTTCCAATGGTTTCCCAGAGTCCTCTGATAACCTCAGCCTGCAGCAAAGGCACATCTCAAAAATCAGAAGGGAGTTTAAGATGGAACTTACCAAGATTCCCTTATCCAAAGAACTGACAGCAAATCCCACCCCAACAGCCAGGCTTCTAAAACGGCAACACACAGCACCCTGACCAGGGGGGCAAGCAGTTTCCACCACCCTTCTCTGAGATGAGGGGGCAGAAAGAGAAAGATAATGCTCTTGAAGCCAGTCAGGTGTCTAAAACTTAGGCTGCAGTTGCAACTGGAGATTATCTCAATTGGCAGCTCAGCACCACCTCGACACGGTAAGGAAATACAAATTGAAACACGTTGTTATCTTGAACAAAATTAATTACCGGCCACATTGCTGGCAGACCTAGTCTTCCATAGCTGGAATTACCTCAACAGGGCTCTCTATGGCCACGAAGCTGGAGAAACAGTGGCAAGGTTACACAGCTGAAACTCATGCAAGTCGAACTGAACGCACACCTCCAAAACCTTGCCCAACGCTCTAGCTTTCCAGGCGCCAACCGCCTCACCCCACATGTAAAGAGAGAAATGCGGATGGGTCTCCCTTCTCCCAAGAAGGCCCCCAGTTCCTCACCGGTGAGAAAGCTAGCACGGACCCCAAGCCCAGGTAGCTGGGTTGTGAAGGGAAGTATTTTTTTCAGGGAACAAAGGCGCTGTGGGCAAGCAGGTGTTCTTCTTTTAGAAGCCCAGATGGAAATACAGAAAGTTGGTCTGCAAATAAGATGTTCCTCTCCCTCAACGCAAACAGACCTGCAAACGCTGGTCTCACAGCCAGCCAGCTAGCTCATTTCAGCGTTGTAACCGGGGCTGGCAGTTACTCGAAACTTGGGAATCTTAATCGCGGATGGTTGTAATCCAGTTTAACACAAAGGGCATTGGAAACGCTTTTGAGAAAATGCTAATTTTCCTGTATGTAGCGTGATTCCGCCGACCACCTGCGGATTTCTAATTGCCCACCAGACCTTCTTTACCTCCAACAGGGATTCTTCACAAGTGGGCCTCTGGCTTTGCAAACGAAGGCCAGCCCGACCTTTGTGTTTTCCAATTATCTAGCTCAATACCCACGTATATGCAGGCAGCGCCACCGCAAAGGGCAGGCGTGGAAATACACTGCTGGGAAACAACACGCCTGCGGTGCTGGGTAGTGATTCCACAAACAGCCCAAGACCGAGGGATTCTTTCCAAGAATTCCAGACTTGGCAAAGAATACCCGGGACGGTCAGAGCCGCCACGCGGCTGGCGCTCCACGCCCCGTGCCGCCTTCAGGTGTGAGTCGGTACCTGCGAGCGGACCCGCCTCTCAGCCAAGGGCGTCGCTCCAGGCTGGGCCTCCAGGGGGCGCCCGAGCGCAACTTCGCGGTGCTCCAAGCACGAAGCTCAATTGACCCCCCTCCCCGCTCCCCAGCGAGTCGTGGAGGGAGCGCACAGGCCGGCTCTGCTCGGCCGGTTCCGAGCTCCAGGGTTCACTGAAGCAGCGCCCGCCGGCCGGCCGTGCAAGCTCTCCCGAAAAGGTGCCAACCACCACCAGAAGCCCCACTTGGCTGCGCCCACCCAAAAAGAAGGGGGTAGGGGGAAGGGAGGTCACGGCAGTACCAGGGGAGGGGTCAGAGCCAGGAGCTCGCCCCTCCCCTCGGGAGGAAGCAAGGGGGCGGGGGTTAACCCTTTTGTTCCAGGTGGGCGAGGCCACGGGGCCGCTCCACGCTCCCCCCCTGCACAAAGAGAGTCCATTCTCTTGGGACCTCGAGCGCCCGCAGCCCCGAGGACCACCAGCCGCCCCCAAACGCGCAGCCGTCCCTCCGCAAGCAGAGCTTTCATTTGCCCGGGGGGGGGGTGTTCTTTGGGAGGAAATGGGGATTTCACTAACCCATTAAAAATTGGGCAAATGGATTGTATTCTGTCCACCCCAAGCAGAGGACTCGGTGGCCAAAAAGTGGCCACCGTCCTCGGAGCGCGGCTCCCAACTCCGGGGTGGCCGCGCACACCCCCAGCGGCGGCTGAGGAATTAGAGAGCAGGCCCCCCCCAGGGGATCTGCGGGGGAGGGGGGCAGGAGATTAAGAAGGTCCCCCCCACCCCGGACGCTGGAACTTGTCCGGCACGACTTGGCGGGCCAGGATGGAGGGAGCGGGGGAGAGCGCCTCGCTCCCAGGGGCTGGGCGCCGCGGCTCAGAAGAGGGGGTGTGCCGGGGCGCCGCGTGCCGGGCGGAGGTCCCCGACGCCCCTCCGCCCGGCCGCGCCCGCGGAAGCGTGGCCCGGGTCAGCCCGCGCCCGACCTCTCGGCCTCGCTCCCCTGGGCCGCGCTTTCGCAGCCGCGAGCCCCCGCCCAAGTCCTGCGACGGACCGGGCCGTGGACCCCGGCGGGGCTGCCGCGTGCCCGCGACCTAGGCCCTGGGGCCCGCACCCCTCCGGCGGCCGCGGTTATTTTTAGGAAGTCGGAGACCAAAGATGGCCGGAGGTCAGGCCTCAGAGGTTCGGGCGCAGCTCGACGGGCGGCTCCGCGGGAGAAGTTTAAAGAAAGGGCAGCGTTGTGCCGCTCGCCCCCACCTCGCGGCCCTTGCGGCTCCGCCGCAGCGCGGGTGGCCCGCACCCCAGCTCTGGGGGTGGGGAGAGGTCGCGCCCCCTCCCCCTGGCCGGGGAGGGGCGCGCGCCACTGACCACCCTCCCCCGGGGGGGATGTCTTGGGGTGCGCCCCTTCTCCAGCCTCCCGGAAAAGCCCCCAGGAGTGAGGGGGAAGGGTGGGGATCCCCGGGGTTTCTTTCTTTTAAAAGCGGCGCCAGAGAGGGCGGAGGGGAGCCGAAGTTACAAGTGGGGGGGAGGAGGTTACTGGTGAGGGGAGTGGAACCAATTAAGAGAGGGGCAGAGGACGAGGAGAAGGAAGCCGTTCAGGAACGAGGGGCCAGGGGCGGGTGGGGGTCAGCGCTACAAAACGGGGCGCGAGACCCGAGGGTGAAACTCACACGAGAGGGGCGCGGAGGGAAAAGTGTGAATTTCACAGGAGGGGGGGGCGGCGCTCCGCGCTGCCCGGAAACGCGCTGCGCCCCCAGATCTTAGTTCCAGAGTCGGCGCTGGGAGCCGCCACTCCCCCCACCCCCGCGACTTCGGGGGGCCCGCGGGCGCCCGGGAAACTGCCCGCCCGGGGCGCGCGCCCGTCTGCGCCCCACTCACCCGGCTCCCCCGCCGCCGGCGCCGCTGCGGCCGCCTCTGCAAACTCCGGGCCGGGCTGCCGCGGCTGCTGCTCGCCCTGGTCCTCCTCCGAGTTGATGTGTTGGGGTTTCGCCTGCTTGCGCCTCGACATGGTGCGCGCATCGGGGCGCGGGAGGAGCCGCGGAGATTCGCCCACTCCGCCGCAAATTCCTGGAGTTGGGAAATGTACCCCCCTTCGGCCGGAACGCGCATGTCCCAGTAATTATTATTATCAATAATGCATTGCGATTTATCATGAGCTCTGACAGCTGATTGGCCTGGGTCCAAGACCTCAGAGATCATTTAAATAAGCCTTCATTGATCAGGGAGGGGCGAGGCATGCTGGGCTTTGTAGTCCGGCCCTGCAGGCGACAAAGGCGTGTTCCTCCGGCCGCAGCTCATTACCATCCGCGCGCACATTGGCCGGGGCGGGAGGGGTCGGCCGCGCGGACGTCCACGCCCCGGCCATCGGGGGTCCCGGGCGAGGAGGAAAACAAACTCCTTGTCCCCTTTCCCAACCCAGGGCCGCCTCGAAAAGTTTCGGGATGAGTTTGTTCGACTCTGGGCTCGAGAATTACTTTGGGAAGGTGACTCCCCCTGAGACCCGCAAGAAAGGGCTTTTCCGTGGTCGCTTTTCGCTTCATTTTCACACCCACCAGCAACACAAAAAAACCAACCCCAAACCGAGCTGGGACTCGTGCCCCTCCCGGCTTTTTTTTTTTTTTTTCCTGGTGGAGATGTTTAAATTGAGTGTCTGACGAATGGGGGATGGTGGCGGATTGAGCCAGCCCGCCCCACCTTAAAGTGACCTTCGAATTTCCAAAATTATACACGATCCCCTCACCATGATTTATTGCCTTTAAATGCTAAATAATAGCCCCTCGCATGATAGTCACAAGAATTGATGCTTTGCTACAATGTGATCTTGATTTTTGGTTTGGAGTTTTTTGGGTTTTTTTTTTTTTTTTCATTTTTTTGAACTTTCAGATGACTACTAAATATAGAAGAGGCACATGAAAAGTCAGTCAAGACAAAGATAATATCAAAACAGCAAGAGATTGCATTTTTTCCTCATGAGCCATTCATGTCCGATAGCATCATATTTTATTACTGAGACAATGCTTTTAATCTCCTCTGCAATAGTGGCCGGACAAACGCTATCAGCAAGGCACTGACTGTTACTAATCAGTATTGGAATTTTTTGCAGTTTGAACTTTATTATGGAAAAGGTGTAACACTCAAAGAGATTACTTAGAAATTGTAACATTGTGTGTGTTATATTGCCATGGCTATACATCGATACAGTAAACTTTATGTCTCTAATTCCTATATCAGCCTTCCACGATATAAGTGACCCCCACATTGTGAATAAATGATAAGTTCTTCCACCTCCTAAGTCTTTGCTGTTTTTATAAACCTCTGGGAGTTCTTTACTTAGCATCTATTTAGTTGTCCAGGACTGGAAATATAAACCCTCCCTCCACACTTGTGCATTGCATTTTCCTGA
The DNA here is from genome assembly GCA_004024945.1 of Uropsilus gracilis. Taxonomy (NCBI): domain Eukaryota; kingdom Metazoa; phylum Chordata; class Mammalia; order Eulipotyphla; family Talpidae; genus Uropsilus; species Uropsilus gracilis. The sequence goes on along the minus strand of PVHY01024992.1, from coordinate 2,514 downwards.
TTACTCATCCAGCTCCCAGCTTGTAAGGGCTTTTGGTAAGCTCATCAGGAATGTAGGCAAAACAGAATGCTAGGCTCATAAAAGAAATTCACCTGAGTGTTTGGATAACCCAAGGCAGAAAATAAATCAGCTTGATCATCTTTTTGATACTCACCGGCATCAATAAAAGCTTACTGAGAGAAGGAGAACCTTCAATTTTTGAGTCCCTGCTTGAAAATGTTTCAGATTGTTTTATGTAAGTCCCCTAAAGCGAAAAAGATAGAATCCAGCCAACAGCCAAAGTTGGAAAGGTAAGAATTTGGTTTGAAAATACATGGAAGCCATTTAGAATTCTCATACTAGGTGAAAGGGCCTATTAACACCTGCCCGGCTGACTATAATCTACTTCTATTCCCAACACCTTTTCTCATCTGAGTGTGGCAGAAGATGTCATTCATAAATGTAAATGAATATACAGGTGGTTTACAACTCAAGAAATATTCATGACTTAAGGGAATTCATTTAAGATATGGTTGCTTTGATTAGCGATAGTTAAAAGACCTTAGCTATTCCTGTTAGGGATGGTAGTAAAATTGTGCCTCTCTGCACACACAATTTTAGAAAATGCCAGGTAGCTCTTATCAGATACAGTCACTTTGAGTGAGACACTTTGTTTTCATAATAAAGCAGAAGGGATGAAGAGCACAAAGCTGATGGTGACCTGACTGTGCCCCTGAGTGTGCTCTGCCTACACAAAATGGACACAATTCCCCTTTATGTGCCTAGGCAGACCCAGGTCCTCTGTCCATTCTGATGCAGGGTATTGAGCCTCAGAGAGTGACTTGACTTTGGAAGTGGCTGAGCTGGTAGTCCATCCCTAAACCCAACTCTCATTCCCTAGGACATCCCAACATCTGCCATCCAACCATCGATGAATGCGGACCAGATGGTAGACCAGAATGTGGACCAGGTAGCTTGACAAGAGAAAAGTGGTGGGAAAACGTTCAGAGAAGCATGTCTTGAAAAATGCAGGGTGTGTCTAAATTACTCCTCCAGATAAAACCAAGAAGTTTTCTTCAAACAAAAGCTTCCAGGAATATCATATCAATGGGAACAGGTTGGTGGGGGGCTGAGGGGGAGTGGGGGGGTCTACCTCTGGTCTCCAAGCTGCACGCAGGAGCTAGCAAGCAAGCAAGATGGAAAACCCTAGAACAAAGTAGAGGGGCTGACGGTACCAGTTGGAGTAGAAAATAAGTCCCTAATCGAAGGTAATTTTTAAAAATGTACTTCATATTTCTTAAACAACCAAAATACCTGGGTGGAACCAGAGACAAAAGATCATTGGAAAGGTTAGTAAAGTTTGTATGACTCTGAGAGTTTATATAATCCAATCATTCTCACTGCTCTAGGCAGAAGTTCTGGGGAAATTCACTCCTTGTATCTTTCAGTAAGAAGTCCAATCATGAGGCATTATTGTGGGGAAGGAAAGTTGGAATATACAATCCCATTTCATCTTCATCAAAATCCTTTTGTATTCCCACCCTGTGGATGGAGCAGAAAAGTCTCAAAACTCCTGGCAACACCTTATGGGCTCAAAGATCAAGCTAATGATGAATTCAGTGGATTTGCAGTGAAGGAGACAGGTCTCTGGAACGCAGACCTCCTAGTGCTACACAATCCTGCCTCTGGTCTGTGCTGCAGGGAACTTCCTTTCTACTCTGGACCTCTTTCACTAAGTTCAAATTTTCCTTTTGAAGCTGGGCATGGTGGCATGAACCTGTAATCCAAGTGCTAGAAGGCAAGAGGCCAGGTATCACTTGAGTTTGTGGTCTAAGACCACCCCAGGCATAGTGAGACCTGGTCTCGAAAAAGCAGCTGGATGTGGTGGTGGGTGCCAGGAATCTCAGCTACCTGGGAGACTGAGACTGGGGATCACTTGGGTCTGCGGGTTTGGAGCTACCCCAGGCAATATAGCGAGATCTAGTCTTAAAAAGAGGACTTTTCCTCCGAAAATTAAACATGGAATTACCATAGGACCCAGCATTTCCATTTCTGGACACATTTACCCAGAAGAATAGAAAGCAGAGACATGAGGTTGCACACCCAGCTTCCTAGCAGCATTGCTCTTTGTTTTTCTTGCTTCCAGCTTGAATCCAGCCTCTGGGCTCAGATGGACTGGATGATGTATTCATCAATTAATCTCATTCTCTCTCTGTATTCCCCTCTTCTCATTTCCCTTAGAGAAAACCTTTCATTAATGTTTTTAAGTAACAGCATGATTCACACTAACCAAAAGGTGGAAGCCACCCCCATGTCCATCAACAAATAGACAAACAAAATGTACTGTGCACTTGTGGAATATTAGTCAGCCTTAAAAAGGAAGGACATTTTGACACATGCTACTATGACATGGCTGAAGCTGAGCTCACGCTAACTGAAACCCACCAGTCACCAAAAAGGAAATGCTGTATGATCCTGCTTCCATGAGGTACTTGGAGTCATTATCATAGTCCCAGAAATAGAGCAGGATGGATG
>PVHY01024991.1:0-18940 GCA_004024945.1 Uropsilus gracilis | reverse complement strand
CGCACACGCGTACACACACACACCAAGCCCCCCACCACCCCACCCCTCACCCTACCCCCTCTCTATCGGGAGGATAGAAACGTACCAGGATTCATGATGAGACATTACGTTCCCTGCCCAAGAAGTAGTTCGCAGATGCTCAGTTTCCTGGCAGTCTGCCTCCTCCCTCCCACCCCTTCCTCCCATCTGCTCCTGCCCAAACCAGGGGACCAGATCACAGGGGACCAGATCACAGACCCCTGCCAGGCTTCAGATTCCACTGGCCCAGCTCACAAAGAATCACTTACCTGATGCCATATATGTCTGTGTCTGAGGTACTGTAAGAGAAGAGAGAAGAGCTCATTCACCTGGAGTTAGTCTCCCAAGACAGAGGTAGGCAGGCAGACACACACACACACAAAACATCTCACAATTCAAATGTAAAAGCTTGCTTTTCCGGTGTTCTCAGGCCCTGCTGGTGAAGAGCAGGGAGACAAGGCTGGGCAGGAGGGGAGCTTTATCTCTGGGGAGAGGGCTGGGCCCTGGGGCTCTGTCAGCATCTAATATGTCAGGGCCAAGAGGCCAAGGTCTGCTCAGAGAACACGCCCTGTATGATACTCACCTTCTTCAAAGGTTTTCTGCTCATCACCTGAGATCTCAATAACACCTAAAGGAGAAGCAGCCAGGTCAGCACAGCCAGGTCACCCTGCTGGAGTCTGCCCCACCCCCACAAGCAGCCCCCAGCCCCTCTCCTCAGGCCAGGGTGGCAGCTCTTGACACAGCCACTGGGGAGCCTGTCACAGTCAGAATCCCTGACCTCATTCTGGGCTCCTGGGCCTGACCCTGACCAGGTCCTGGACCCGGCACCCACTGGCCCCCTGGGTTCCCCAGAGACCTGCCTGGAGGAGGGAGGGGCTGCTCCCTCCCTCCTGTCCCTGCAGGGCTGTGTCCTGCTGCCATGGGCCTCTCTGGCCTCAGTCTCCTCCTCGTGTACACTCCCAGCCTGGCTGCTTCCCAGGTGGCGTCCAGCTCCCCACAGAGATGCTCTCAGAGCCTGGAGCTGCCCGGCTCCAGAGAGTGCTGACGAGGACAAGGGCCATGAGGGGACAGATGGACACAGCCCGTGAGAGGAGACCCCTGGACGGTGGAGTCCTGGTTCCGGGGAGAGGAGAGCCCAGCAGCCCTGCCAGGAAGTGGACTCCCCAGGGAGGAGCAGCAGCAGGTTGTGGCAGGGAGACCAGAAGGTGTCAGGAGTATGTAATGGATTCTTCCAGGAAATGACCCTCAGTGGACAGCATGGGAGGACAGGGTCGCTGGAAGGGCCAGTGCATGAAGGAACCTGAGGCTACAGGGCCCTGAGCTGGTGGTCAGATCATGGGAAGGACACAGGTGAGTGGAGAGGGTGGAGGCCACTTTGTATCAATCAGTCAGCCAGGCGGTCACGTGTGCACAGTGGCGGTGACGTTGGTGTGGATCAGGCAGAGAGTCAGGGCTGCATGTTGATGCTCTTCCCTCCTGATTCACTTTTCGGCAAAAGCACAGCCCAACCCTGCAGCTGAGAGCCTCTCTCGGCCTCTACTTACACCAATATCTATTATAAATAACCAGCTGCTTCCGCTTATAGGCCAGCACCATCCCCTTCTGCAGAGTCTGCTGCTTTGCCCTCAATTTCTGGCGCTCTCCTGCTCCTTGAGCCTAGGGGCAGAATCCAGAGAACTGGGTCATATATACATGAGCATTTACACATGACACACATGCATGAACATACATACATGTCACATATAATTAGTAGATCTGGAAAGGAGGTTGAAAGTCATCATTCCATATCCTTAACAAGTAAAACCTGAAAGAAGAAATAACAACTAAACCTGACAGGAAAATAGGCCACATTGCTAAGAAAATCAGTGTCCCCAGAATTAGAGAGACTGAAAGGCAGGTGGAGAGAATCAAAATTTATCACAGTAGAAACTTCCATGGGAATCAGGGTCAGGGTATAAAAGGCTAAACTAGTCCGGGCACGGTGGCTCGTGCCTGTAAGCTTCAGCCTATGAAGTGGCCGGGGCTAGGGATCGCGGTTTGAGTCCCGCCTGCGGCCCGTAGTGAGACCTAGTTCCAAAAAAATAGCTGGGCGTGGTGGTGCGCGCCTGTAATCCCAGCTACCTGGGAAGCTGAGGCTGGGGATTGCTGGAGTCTGCGGTACCCCAGGCAATGAGAGCCTGCGGTTCCATGGGCAAAAACAGCGAGACCTAGTCTCAAAAAAATAAAAGCTAAACTGAAACTAGAAAATTGCTGCTGACTCAGTGGGACAAGTCAGGGACATAAAAACTCAAGACCCCCCAGTCACTGATCATCTCACCATTTTGTGAGATTTCTCTGCAGGAGCTCTTCCACCTTCTCACAGTGATTGTGGGAGGAATCCTCATGTTTAGGCAGTAGGAACAGGAATTAATCACATGAAATATGCTGAAAGATTCTGTTCTCCTTAATATATCCAGGCTCAACAGACACTATTTTGCCATAACCTAACCTCTTGGATAAGAACTAAACAAATGATGGTTGTCAACAACCATATGAAAAAAAGCTTGACATAACTTATAGTCAAAGAAATGGAAATCAAAACTATATCGAGATACCAACTCATACCAGTAAAATGGTCCATATGAAAAAATAGACAACAAGTGCTGGAAGGGATGTGGAGAAAAAAGGAACGCTGTACTGCTAGTGGGAGTGCAAACTGGTTCCGCCACTATGAAAACTGTGTGTGAAGGACCCTCGAACTGCAAAAATCGAGCTACCATTTGATACATCAAACCCTCTTTTGGGAATCTACCCACAGGATACAAAAACACTAACTCGAAAGGAAACCTACAGTCATATCTTTATCAAAGCACTGTTTATAATAACCAGGATATGGGAACAACACAAATATTCAAAAGCTGACAAAAAGTTCAAAAAGTTGTGGTATATTTACACAATAAGTATTATTCAACAATCAAAAAAGACAAACTCATGTCATTTGTGGCAACATGGATGGAAGCGGAAGGAATTATATGAGTGGGAATTATATGAGTGGGAAAGGAAAAAGATAAATACCAGATGGTCTCACTTACATGTGAAATACAGGGAAACAAACAAAAAGACAAAATGAGAGGCAAAAAAGTCAAACCGATAACTGAAACATACAGAAAGGGAGAAAGAAAAAGCTAGTAAGAATTGGGAAGTGGGTTGAATACAAGGGAATAAGATGACTGTTCACAGGTGATATGGTGATGAGAATAATTTGGGATACACACAATCTAAGAATATGTATATATATATAATTTCTAAAAAAACACAGAAAGAGGGAATATTTTACTTCTAATATGATTTATAAGACATGGTATCTCCTAAAATCAGTAGTGACAATACAACCTGATTTTAAAATTCCTGAACAGATACTTCAGTTAAAAAAAGAGACAGATGAAAAATCAGCATTGAAAAAATGCCCCACAATATAGGTCATTGGGATAATGCAAATAAAAACAGCAATGAGAAACCACTGCATACCAGTAAGAATGACCAAAATCTAGAAAACTGACAACAGCAATTTTGTCAGTTGATGACAATGTGAAGAATAAGGAACTTCCATTCATTGCTAGTCAGAACGCAAGATGGTACATCCACTTTGGAAGACAGTGTGGTGGTTCCTTACAAAACTAAACATATTCTTCTCACCATTATAAAATCTATAATGCTCTTTGCTATTCATCAAAAAGGCATCGAAGATCTGTCTCATGAAAGCCAGCCCATGGATATCTATAACCAGTTTTATTCATAAATGCCACAATTTGGCAGCAACCAAAATGTCCTTTCGATAGGTGAGTGATAAACTGTGGTGTATCCAGAAATAGAATATTATTCACCTCTAAAAAATGTGGGAATGTTAACCATCTTATTGTAGAAGAGAAAGAAATCAATATGAAAAGGAAGTATGGTTGAACTATATGACATCTAGACAAGGTGACACTATGGAGACTGTATAGAAACAAATGGTTGTCAGGGGAAGAGGGAAGATACTGATCTACACTTATTATTCCACTAAAACAAATGGGAGGAAGATCTGAAGTGCTGAAACAGAAGTGAGCCAACACGAAATTGATGCAGCCATGAATCTGGGGGGATGTGCAAACAATTTCAGGTCAGGTACTAACATCCAGAACTGTGCCTGGGATGGTGGTAGACACAAAGTTGGGTGATCATTCCATGTGACATATCATAGGATTATCTCTCCCTGATCTCGCCAAGCCCAGTGCACAAACCAAGCAATGGAAAACTAAAGTTGAACAATATCCTTCACATTAAATTATGTTTTAGTTGGTTCAAATTCCTAACTGACTGGACTTGGAATCAATGTTCATTGTGAAAATACTGCATAGACAATTAATTTATGACAAAGGAGCTAAGAGCAGTAGAGAGAGGTATATAAAACATATGGACTCGGAAAACCTGGGCAGCCACTTGTCAAAACATGAAACTTGATCATTATTTAACACCACACCAGAGTGTTAATTCAGAGTAGATTAAAGACTTGGATATAAGACCTGACATCATGAAACACATAGAAGAAAATATGGGCAATACACTCCAGAACATGGGTCTCCAAGGCATCACTAAGGAAATATCTGTTGGCAAGTAAACAAAAGTAAAAGTAAGCACATAGGACTATAGAAATCTAAACAGCTTTTTACAGGAAGAACACCACCATACTCACAAAAAGCAACCTATACACTAGGAAAGATATTTGACATACATACATCCACAGGGGTTAACTTATAAAATATTTAAATAACTCATACAACTCAATGATAGTAAACACAATCAAAAATGATTCAAATTGGTAATATTTAGGAAGATAAACAGATTGCCATCAAGTACATAAAAATTATGCTCCACTTTCTTTAATATTGGGGAGATGCAATCCAAACCATAATGAAATAGCATTTCACACCTGTGAAAAAACCTCTATCAAAAATACTTGAAACACAAGGGTTGGTAAGGATTTGGAAAAAGGAAAACTTAAAAAGATGTTGCTGGGATGGAAATTGGTACCACCTCTACTGAAAATGGTATAAGATTCATTAAAGAACAAAAAATGGAAATAGTACGAAAACCAGAAATACCACTCCAAGGTATTCACCCAGTGAATGTGAAAGAACTAAAAGAAAATGTCTAAGTACCCTAAGTTCACAGCAGTATTACTCACAATAACCAAGACTTAGAACCAAGACATAAAATGCCATCCATGGATGAGTGGATGAAGAAGTTGTAGTATACAAACTCAAATGAGTACTACTCAGCTATTAAAAAGATGAAATCTTGCCTGTTGTGGCAAATGGGTGCAAGTCAAGGTGATTAATCAAGTAAGTCAAAAGGAAAAAACAATTACCAAGTGATTTCTCTCATATGTGGAATAGAAATAACAAATAAAACAAAATACAAAAAAAATTAAATATGCTCTTTGCAGAGAATGGTGGAAGGGAAGGGGACATACATAAAAGACAGACGAGGTCAACAGGATAATGTGACTGGAACTAGATCTTTTGTGGAGGGTGCTGAGGCACATATCCATATTTCATATTGAAATATGAAACAATCCTCCTGTCATTTATGTAGTTTGTAAGCCAATGGTAATTCCGAAAGTTTTAATGATCTGGGTGAAACTTGGTCCACCCAGCACAGTAAGACTTGTTGGGCTAGAGGTGGAGCTGAGGTCTTTCTGAACAAGACAGGCCCTTGGAGAGAACATCCTGTGCACCAGCCTAAGCTGCTGGCGGGGGTGGGGGGCAAAGGTGAGCCCTATACCACCAGGACCTCATGGTCTCGGGGACTCCAGTCCAGGAATCTCAGGCTGGGGAAGACAGCCTCTACCCTCCATGTGGGCGGGAGTGGGGGCTGAGCACTTCTGTCAGGGTGGGGGGGTTCCCCCTCAGGTTTACAACAACCTTAATGGACCTGCAATAGGGATGAAGAATACAGTCATGGTGACGAGTCACAACACCTGATGGACACTGATGGTTCCCACCCTAGGTCTGGAGGCTGGGGAATGGCTAGGGATGCGCTGAGGTGGGTGAGTGCGCAGGCTAGGTGCTGGGGGTCTCTGGGCCCCCATGGCCAGTGGCCAGCCATGGTGGCAGTTCGCAACACCCAGCAGGGAGCAAAGGCAACAACGATGACCCCTGGGTAAGCCCCCCAAAGTCTGGAGAGCCCAGGAGGGGGGGACAGGTGGGGTTTCAACCCCATCCACCAGCAGATGGTTGTTGCATAGGGCAGCCATCTGCAGCCCACATTGACCAGGCATGTTTCCCTCAGCCTGCACAGGGGTGGGGGGTTGGGGAAGTGGGGGTTGGGTGGGGAGGGTGCATGCCCAGCCATCCAGACCCCTCCTCCACACAGGGAAGTACTGGTGAGCAGGCGGGGGAGGGGAGGAAATGCCCCTTCCATTTCACTCTCACCCCAGCTAATCTTCAAGAGGAGGAAGAACTTACATAATGCAAACTCCATCATAGAATGGGCGAGGGACCAGGTAAAAATCCAGCTCACAAGCCTGAGCTGGACAAAGCAGATGGACAACGAGAGAACCAGTGAATGTGAGACAGGAGAAACAGCTATGGAAACATGATGTCATAAGAGAAACTTCTTCACTGACATAGACAGGGGGTGAAAAAACCTAAATCTGATGCCAGAACCAGCAGCAAATCAAGAGATGGGATTGGAGAAGTCAGCCTCCAACAAGAGAGCATGGACAGACCACAAACAGATAAAGACTGACCACTCAGTGCAACCTTAAGACTGAAAACCTACCAGCAAGGTTGGCCTGGTTCCAACAACATAGTCCCTCACCCAGTGAAAGGACACAGCCACAGGAAAGAAAGACTAATGGACTTAGCACAACTACTAAACAACAAAGAACAGGGTTTGAGAGGATGGAGGGGGCACCAGAGGGAGGAGGGAGGAGGAGGTATCCCAAGAACTATTTACTGAGGTTGTGACTTAAAGAATATAAACAAACAAACAAATAAATAAAACTTGATCCAACCAATATCTGATCTTGGGAAAATAGTTCACAAATTGGTGATTTTCCCCTTTACTTGCTAAATCTACAAGTGAGGACAAAAGACCTAAAATGTATATATATATATATATATATATATATATATATATATATATATATATATATATAATGATGGAAAGTATCTCATAGTACAAAAATGATAAATGAATGTTCTTGAATTATTTCAAATTATTATGGTTGGTTATGACGAATCATGTATGTACATCATGTGAGATTTAAGGTATACATGTCTCAATCAGTAAATATTTTTACACCAAGTAGGGACTTTAACCACTAATACATAGAGTTAGTGATCTTTAATGATACCAGCATAAAACTGAACATGTAGAGAGCTACACCTGTAAAACCATCAAAAACCAACACTTCGCAAAAGTAGTGTGCTCTATCATCATTAAATCTACTTCCTATTAATCACTACTGAAAAGTCTCATATACAGAAACAAACATGAGGATGTCACCATGCAGTCAAGTGAGGAGTCCGTTCCTAGCATATAGCAAGTGGAAATAGTAACCCTGCACCTTCCAGCATCCAGAAACAGAGGCTGAAGGGGTCAGACTCCGCTGAGAAGCGAAGTGGGAATCACTGTGTTCATGGTGCTCCCTTCCCATACCTTGGTAGCAGGATTCCAAAGGAAGGAGAAACTTCCAGAAACACTCCCGCTGCTGCTGTCACTCAGCACAGGGCTGTTGAGCAGCTCCACTGTCTTTGTCACCACATAGAGGTTCACCCGTGCTCTCCGGTATTGCTGCATGAAGGATGGCTCCGGGTGTAACAGCTTCCTGGAGACATAAGGCAGGAGAAGAAGGATCTCCATAAGGCAGGAGAAGAAGGAGAAAGCAGGGTCTTCACAGATCACCCTGGGTTGGTTTTCCCTTAAAGACCTGGAAGAGGTGGAGACTTGATATGTGGAAGGAGAGCCCTGTTGGCTTATGGCTCTAGGCCACCCAGGAGCATAGAACAGCTCTCTGAGAGGCTCAGAGGAGAGGCCCCTGTGCCCTGATGGGGTGACAATAATGGGGCATGACGTCATACTAGAGCAACATCTGCCTCTACAATGTTCCGTTCAAGGTAGTTTAGAGAGCCCGGCCCCAGGGCCTCTCCCCAAAAGAGGCTGCACTGGACACGCCCTGGTGCAGAGAACAGTCCTCAGGAGGTGTGAGTGTCCAAGCTGGGGACCCCGCATCCAGCGCCATCAGGGTGGGATGTGGAGCTGACAACAAAGCACAGGAAGCAGGAAGGATGCTGGGGATTGATTGTTCACGGCCAGTGCAGGAGGGTGTTACGGATTCACTGTCCTTGCAGGTAGGATGATTCAACTGACTTAAAGACAGAGGTTTGATGGGAGATGGGTCTGAGGTTTGAAGCATTCCTGATAATTTGCATTTCCATTCCAATGCGTCATTCAACCCTGATTCTGCCCGAGATCCCACAGGACTGGTGCCCAGATCATGACCATGTGGAAATCTCAAAGATTTAATCTGCTCTTGGTGCAGGAGGTCACCCAGCACCCAGCATTCTGTTTCCCACCAGTCCTTGCAGGAACACTGAAGCTCTCCTCTGTGTCTGCAGTTGCTGCATCACCAACACACCAACATCTCAGGCTTCCCAGGACTCAACCAGGAAGCAACGGATTATTTCACACTCACTGAGGAGGTTCCCTGAGCCAGCCTGGGTGGACTAAAACCTGCGCCCTTCCTGAGTTCGTTCATTTACCAGGGATAGTCACCGTGATATCCAAGGCCCCCCTCCTTCACACTGCCTCACAATCTTAGTTACAAGTACTCATCCCAAGGAGAAAGATACTTGGGACATCAGATGCTGGAGTGAGTAGATGGGATACATTCTTCAGCAATTACTGTGTTTTGATTTCAGATGTAAATGTGAATCTTGCCAGAAGACCACTGTTTCATCATAGGTAGTCTTGAAAATCAGATTTGAACTAAACCTTCCCTTTAAAAATTCTTAGTGTTCACAGAAATGCTATTTAAATTGGCATACCTAGCTCTACAAGGTATAAAACTTAAGAGGTTCCTTGATAAGTCCATGGAGGACTTTTGGAGATCTATTTGTTATCACATTCACAGATGTAAATTTAGTTTCTGCACTCTGTTGCACGCTTTCTATAAAGAAAGAATCTGAAACTTAAATTTATACTTTACTAATTTACATTCCAACACTTCTTTCTCATTCACTATAAACACCACTATCTCACTAAATGTAGTATGTTTTAGAACAAAGACATTTTCTGACTGATCATCTCTCTGTTCTCAGCACAAAATACTACAATGATGAGTAATTACTATTTTACTATATATACACTGGATAACTATCAACTGAAAGAATGAATGAATAACTGTTCAAAAACAGCAGCACGGATACCTTTTTCTTCATTCTCAGTCTCAGTAACAAATTCTGCTAAATCTCCCTTTGCCCAACAACAGAGCCCCACCCAAGGTTCTGTCTAACCACCCCTTTCTTCTCCCACAGCCTCACCTCTGTCGGAGTTCTTCATATTTAGGGGGTGAAACGGTAACAATCTGATACAGGAGGGAGGAATCTTGGAACTTAGAAGCTGCCACTGAAACATTCATATCCACCACAGCATCCGCAGTCACAGCAACCTTCCGGCTCTTGAGAACAGTGTCACTGAGGGTTAATGGTCCTTTTACATCCGTTTCTAGACATAGAAATGATGGTTTTACATTCAGTCAAGAATTAACTCCAGAACAGATGAAAAGCGTAATGGAAATGGGATGAATGACCCCCATTTTTTCCGTCCTCTTATTCATTTAATAATCACCAAAGAGAAACAGATTCTTCCATCAGTGTATAAATTGCTGCTGGCAGGAGTGTTTGAACCATCCAAAGGTTGGGTAACAGCAGGGATGACCAGATCTTTATCAATGGGCAAGCAACTTGGGCACTGGTCCAGGAGCCGCATGGCATCACCCTTCCAGGCACAGTGCCCATCCTGCGCACAGTTCAGCATCAATCCCAGGAGGCAGTTGATTTGAAGCCATGTGACCTGGGCAATTCCCAGGTATGAAACCAGAACAAATTTCACAAGATTTCATCAGTTATTTTATAAGCCTGAGATAATATCCCTAGCTCAAAAGATTATGGTAATTATTAAATAAACTATAATGTACCTGGCTTAATAAGTAGTAACTTTCCAAACAGTCATAGACCCAAAACCTTTCCTTTTAGGCAAGGCTGACCCTACCATCTACTATTCAATGTGCCTTGGTTGGACACTGTGCCCTTGTAGTTTATTTTATCCCTTGCTGCTATATCCTTGATTGATACTACCTGGAAGTGAAGAACTTGGTTCCAGAATATCCAGAAGTGAGAATTCAAGTGGCTGATCAGCTGGCTTCCAAAATCTTGAGTAATTCTTCTTCTCCAGTAGTAAGGAAAACAGTTTTATGTTGGTGGCATGATCTATGCATTTGACATGCTTCATCTCCTTGTCTCCAACTTCCTTTGCCATGATCTTGCTAATACTCTCAAAAAGAGGCATTTTCTAGAACACATAGGAGATTAAAGAAATCATTTGAGGCTGACAGATGAGATTCAACAGGTATTTTGTGTCATTTGAGGGAGTAACAGTGACTTTAATATTCCAGAGACTTAGGCCTTTGTAGATCTCCATAACCCAACACCATGTATATGCAATGATGTCCATGTTAGCAGCTCTAATGGGCCCTGAAACTCACTGAAAACAACATCTAGGATTCCCTGTGGGGACCCCACGTTCACTGGGGAGAGCATCCTGCCAAGGCTCAGTCATCAGCATCTCCCTCCTAATCAATGCCCCAGTCTGGGCCTCACAGAACTTTCTCTATATTGGGCCCCTCAGTAATCCCCCAGTGAGTATCCTGTATTTTGGGCCTATTTGCCAGTTCTTCATGAGGAGACAATCATAACCTTGGAGAATGTAGCTATTCACAAATGGTCACCCTACCCACCAGGATGTATATTCTCCTCAGTGCTCAGACACATGGGGCCTCTGGCATCAGGGATCTTCACCAACCCTCTGCCTTGTACCACCAGAAACAGGCCTTGACACACCACTGTGGGTGTGGTGAGGGACCCAGCAACTCAGCTTCTTCATCTGCTCCCACTAAACTCACAAGCCACCAAACAAATCCCAAAAATGCTTGGAGGGAGGTTCCAGCACCACCTGGGGCCCTACAAGACTGAGTAACTGTGCTCACCTCAGTTCAACGTGCAGACCAGTGTGAGAGAAGGACGCATATACAACAAAAGTCACAACTACAGCAGCGCAAACCTAAAGTAAGCAAAGGGGAAAAGGAAAAATACAACTGGACAAGGCAGCCTGGGAACAAGGGGAACAACACCCCAGAGAGAAGATCGAACTGCAGAACCCAACAATGCAGACATAAAAGAATTCTTCTTCCAGTGATATGAAGAATTCAGAATTGCATAAATCAGAAAGTCGAGGAACATAAATGAATTTTAGAAAAAAACTCAAGATATACAAGGAGATGCAGCAGAGAAAACCAATGAAATGATAAACAATCATTTGTTATCGAGTAAAGGAGGCTTTTCTAACTTAAAACTCAAATCAACTGCCTGCTTCTCCCAGGTAGATTCAAATCTGAACCTCCTGCAGGTAAATGCCTTCACAGACCAGTCACCTTTATTCTGCAGATTCTAGCCACCTCTTCTCAGCTCCCTGCCCCAGAGACTGCAGAAGAAATAAACTTAGAAATTGCAATTTAAACTTTACTAGCTTGCCTCAACTTATGCTTTGCAGCTTCTACAGCCTAAAGACACTAAATCGTGGGTTCATTCCACCACCCCCAGCCTTTTCACTAAAATTCTAAGTCAGAACAAGACTTTAGAGTGCAAAGTAATTTACTGCTAAACAAAGTGAATTTTTATTTACTACAGAAAGAAACATATAAGAAAAACTCTGATTACTCCAACATTGTCCAAAACCTTTCTCAACATTGTCCAAAGCCCTTTCCCCAGATTGTCCAAAACACTCAGTTCTTTAGTCCTGTTAGCCTCACCACCTGTCCAGTCCTTCAGAGTTCAATTATATATTCTCTAAGAATAAGCATCTTTGTTTGGCATGCTCCAGCTCATCCAAGCAGGGACTCAAGAACTTAATGCTGTCTTCTCCTTGTCCTCCTCCAGGTAGCAGAAAGGAACTCTTTAGTACAGGAACTGATGGGGGAGCTACCCACCCTGAGTGTCATTGTCTCCTATTAAGATTACATTTTTCAAGCAAGATATGCGAAAATGTGAGAATGGCCTTAATTAGAATTTCCTTTCAGAAAGATACAGGGGGAAAGAAGAAGTAAAATAGGTTTTTTTTCTTTGTAATGTGATAATTCAGTAGCTGTTCCTGGAAGGCAGGAAAACAGAAAGAAGATATAAGGAGTTTGAAACAAAGAAAGGGGATTCAATGGGATGGAGATTCAGATTGAGGTTTGGTTTCTGCCATTTTGTGGGATGAAAGTGTGAGCCATGTGGCCAAGGCCTGGGACCTGCAGCCTTGGCTGACCCAGGCTATCAGCATGTGTGTTAAAGGCAGTTAAGGAGCTTGCAGATTTGAACTCCATGTTGGAGTTTGTTTTGCTGAGTTTGACTTGTGTCTAGAGGAGGCCGTGCAAAAGTTAGGCCTGAAAAGAAAGTGAACTTTACTGGGTCCAATACCATGAAGTTTCTTCTACTACCTGGAGGAGGATGACAAGGAGAAGACGGCATGGAAAAGCTGGAGCATGCCAAAGGAGCAGTCAAAGGAAGATGTCTTCGAACATTTGGAGATGAATTCTGACTGACTGATGTTGGTGAGATGATCAGGACTGAGAGACTGAGGATTTTTAGGCAATCAGGGAAAGGACTTTGGACAATGTTGAGAAAGGTTTTGGACAATGTTAAAGTAATCTGAGCTCTACTTACATGTTTCTTTTGTAGTAATTAGGAAATCACTTTGTTAGAAGTAAATTAGTCTGCACTCTGATAGTCTTGCTTCAACTTGGGATTTTGGTTGAGAAAGACGGGGGATGGTAGAAAGAACCCATGAGTTTAGAAGAGGGTAAGTTGAGGCAAACTAGTCTAAACTGTGTTTCTAAGTTTTTCTTTTAAGGTCTGAGAGAGGGGAAGAAAGCTGAGAGAAGCTGGTAGCTGATTTTTGCATACCAATAGTAGGTGAACAGTACAAAATGCCAATGAACTGCTTCTAGCCTGCTTCCTAGGGAGAACCAGGCATAGGTGTGTCAAGTTTAAGTCAAGAAGTCTTTTTTTTTTTCTTTTCACCCGGTTTCAGAACCAGGAAAGGTCATCTTCTTCTCAGGCCTGGCTCACACAGCCTCTCCAGAAACATTCAAGTGAAACTCAGCAAGACAAACCCCAATATTGAAACAGGGTGACAAGAGAGAGACATTTTGACTTTAACTAGGACACATATCCACCTATTTCTTTCTAGGAAGCAGGCTACTAGCAGTTTACATTAGCAATTGCCTTTACCTTTAACTGGATACACCTATGCCTGCTTCTCTCCCTAGGAAGCAGGCTACAAACTGTTCATTAGCATTTTCACTGACCACCTTTACCATTGATATGCAAAAGCCAGCCAGCTGCTTCTCAGCTCCCAGCTCTAAAAATTGCAGAAAAGAAAAACTTAGAAACACAGTTTAAACTTTAGACTAGTTTGTCTCAATTTACCCTCTTCTAAACTCGTGGGCTCTTTCCACCATCCCCAGCCTTCTCAACTAAAATTGCAAGTCAAAGCAAGACTATCAGTGCAGATTAATTTATTTCTAACAAAGTGATTCCCTAATTACTACAAAAGAAACATGTAAGTAAAACTCAGATCACTTTAACATTGTCCAAAAATTTTCTCAACATTGTCCAAAGTCCTTTCCCAGATTGCCCCAAAACCCTCAGTCTCTCAGTCCTGATCATCTCACCAACATCAGTCAGTCAGAGTTCAATCCGCATGTCTGAAGACATCTTTCTTTGGCTGCTCCTTTGGTGTGCTTCAGCTCTTCCATGCCGTCTTATCCTTGTTGTATAGGAAAAGAAACTTCACTGTTCTGGACCCAGCAAAGCTCACTTTCTTTTCAGGCCTGACTTTTGCACGGCCTCTTCCAGACACAAGTCAAACTCAGAAAAACAAACTCACCACGGAGTTCAAATCTGCAAACTTCTTAACTGCCTTTAGCACACATGCTACTAAGCCTGGGTCAGCCAAGGGCTGCAGGCCCCAGGCCTTGGCCACATGGCCAAGTTCACATGGTTCACATCTCCATCCTAAAAAATGGCTGAAACCAAACCTGAATCTCAATCTCCATTCCCAGGTTCCTTTCTGTTCTTTTCTCCTTTTGTTTCAAAACTATGTATTCTGTTTTCCCACCTTCCAGGAACAGCTCCTGAATCATTACATCACAAAGAAAAAAAAAAACTGTTTCATTTCTTCCTCCTCCCGTATCTCCCTGAAGGGAAATTCCAATAAGGTCATTCTCACATCTTAGCATACCTTCCTTGAAATCTGCAATCTTAAACAGGAGGCAATGACACCCATAGGGGGGGTGGTGTCCCCTAACAATATGGGATTTGCTGAAAGCAGTAAGTTACCAGTTTGGGCCAGAGTCCTGGGTCTGAGGTCCCTTGACACTTCATCTCACCTCCATCTTTCTTTTCAAAATGGCTGAATCCCCTTCTTTGTTATCAACCAAAATTTATATCTTCAAGTTTTGTTTCCCACCTTCCAGGAACAGTCTTGTGAGTCATCAATCATATCACAAAGAAAAAAAACTGTTTTCCTTCTTCTTCCAGAACCCTTGTATCTTTCTGAAATGAAATTCTAATTAAGACCATTCTCACATTTTACCATGTCCTTCTTGAAATTTGCAATCCAGAAGCAACAGGAAACAATGGAGGTAGGCACCCCCTATCACACTGAACAGAAGTTCAAGATTGAAACTTTGAAGAAGAAAATAAAGTTAGTAATGGACGGGGTAAAAAATGCTGGGAAAGGCCATGAAAACAGAATAGATGATATGAAAAGACTAATCAGTAATCTCTAAGATGCAGATAAAAAGGGCACCAAAAAAGCCGGGCACAGAGGCACAGTGCCTGTAAGCTTCAGCCTATGAAGCAGCTGGGGCTAGGGATTATGGTTCAAGTCCCTCTCAGGGCAACAGAGTGAGACTTAGTCCCAAAAAATAGCTGGATGTGGTGGCACGTGCCTGTAATGCCAGCTACCTGGGAAGCTGAAGCTGGGGATCGCTTGAGGCTGTGGTACCCCAGGCAATGTGAGCCTGTAGTTCCACGAGCAAGAATAATGATACCTAGTCTCAAAATAAAATAAAAATGCACCATAGAAAGGAAAAACAAAAAAATTAAAAATTAAAAAAAGAAAAATAGAGATACAAAGAAAATGATTAATGCCAACCTTTGACAATTATCTAACGAATGAAAGGAAATATATATTCATAAGAATTCTAGAAGGTAAAGAGAAAGACAAGGTAGCTGAAGAGCTATTCAAGGAAATAACTGAAGAAAACTTCCCAAACAAAAAGAAGCTAATGTGAATAAATGTACAGGAAACTAGAAGGATGCCAAACTATCTAAATGAAAGGGAAAATACAGCAAGGAACATAGGTGTAAAACTCCCAAGAGTTCAAGTCAAAGAAATAATGAAGCTGATGATGTTGAAAAATAGATAACACAAAATAAAACCAATTAAACTAACTTAAGACTTCATCAAGGAGAAATGTTGGGCATAGGAGAATGGAGTGACATATTCAATAAGCTCAAAATAAATAAAAATTTAAAATTTTAACCAAAGATATTTAAGATGCAGGAAAATGAAAGTCCTCTTTCCTATGAGAAAAATATAAAGACCTTCTCAGAAAAACTAAATCCCCAGAAATCTGCAACTACTAAACTGGTACCAGGTTTTAAAAAAAAGGGTTTTCTAACTACATAAAACCTCAAGTCAACTGCCTGCTTCTCCCAGGCAGACTCAAATCCTAACCTCCTGCAGGTAGATGCCGTCACAGGCCACCTTACATTTTCACAGACTACTTTATTACTGGTATGCAAATACCAGCTACCAGCTTTTCTCAGTTCTTTTTCTCCCAACCTGACTGCAGTTTACATCTTACTAGTTTGCCTCAATTTACCCTTTGCAGCTCCTTCAGCCTAAAGACATTCAAAATTGTGGGTTCTTTCTGCCATCCCCAGCCCTCTCACTATAATTGCAAGCCAGAATAAGACTTTTAGAGTGCAGACTAATTTATTACTAAACAAAGTAAATTCCTCCTTACTACAGAAAGAAACATATTAGAAAAACCCCTGATCATGTCAACATAGTCCAGAAACTTCAGTCTCTTAGTGCTAATCATCCCACTAACGTCCAGTCAAAGTTCATCAGAGTGATAGGGGACACCCCCCTCCACCTGGGTGTCATAGTCTCCTGTTTAAGATTGCAGATTTCAAGCAAGATATGCTAAAATGTGAGAATGGCCTTAATTAGAATTTCCTTTCAGAAAAATACAAGGGGAAGGAAGAAGCAAAACAGATTTTTTTCTTTGTAATGTGATAATTCAGGAGCTGTTCCTAGAAGGCTGGAAATAATCTTATGTAAAGAAAGCTGAAACAAAAAGAGGAAGGAGATTGAATGGAGGCGATTCAGTGGAAAGAAATTCAATGGAGATTCCACTTCTGATTTGGGAGGCAGAGCAGCCATGTGAGTCATGCGGACTTGGCCATGTGGCCAAGGCCTGGGGCCTGCAGCCCTTGGCTGACCCAGGCTTAGTAGCATGTGTGCGAAAGGGAGTTAAGGAGTTTGCAGATTTGAACTCCGTGTTGGAGTTTGTTTTGCTGAGTTTGACTTGTGTCTAGAAGAGGCCGTGCGAAAGTCAGGCCTGAAAAGAAAGTGAACTTTGCTCCGGCACCATGGAGCTCCTACTACCTGGAGGACAAGGAGAAGAGGGCATGGAAGAGAAGGAGGAGCACGCCAAAGAAAGATGTCTTCAAGCATCTGGAGATGAACCCTGACTGGCTGATGTTGGTGAGATGATCAGGACTGAGAGACTGAGGATTTTTGGGCAATCTGGGGAAAGGACTTTGGACAATGTTGAGAAAGGTTTGGGACAATGTTAAGGTAATCTGAGCTCTACTTACATGTTTCTTTTGTAGTAATTAGGAAATCACTTTGTTAGAAATAAATTAGTCTGCACTCTGATAGTCTTGCTTTGACTTGGGATTTTTGGTTGAGAAGGCTGGGGATGGTGGAAAAAACCCACTAAGGTTTAAAAGGGTAAATTGAGGCAAACTAGTTTAAAGTTTAAATTGTGTTTCTAAGTTTTTCTTTTTAGGTCTGAAAAGGGGGAAGTAAGCTGAGAGAAGCTGGTAGCTGATTTTTGCATATCAATAGTAGGTGAACAGTGGAAATTCTAATAAACTGTTTGTAGCCTGCTTCCTAGGGAGAAGCAGGCATAGGTGTGTGTTTCAAGTTGAAGTCAAAAAGTCTTTTTTCTTTTCACCTGGTTTCAAGAGCGTGCTCCAAACAAAGATCCTTCTTCTCCTTGGCATGTTCCAACCAAGCATGTAGACGAAGACCTTACAATCTGCTCCTTGCTGTGTTCATTTCATTTCAGGTGGTAGAAAGAAACTCCGAAGAATAGGAACCAGCAAAGTTCATTTTCTTCTCAGGCCTGGCTCACACAGCCTCTTCCAGAAACACTCAAGTCAAACTCAGCAAGGCAAACTCCAACACAGAGTTCAAATCTCCAACCTCTTTAGCTTTCAGGCACATTCCAGGCACATTTAGCAGCAGGCACATTCAGCTTGTGCTTACTAAGAGTCATGAGTTTCCAGGCCAAGCCAAGCCCAGGCCTGAAGCCCCTCAAGGTCTTATTGCCTGGCCCTCATCTTTCCTCCCAAAATGGCTGAATCAAAAATGACTGTACCTAAAATGGCTGACTCCTTTCCTTGTTCTCAACCAATATTTATATATTCCAACGTTGTTTCCCACCTTCCGGGAACAGCTTGCAAATTATCGTATTACAGAGGCAAAACTTGTCTCCCTTCTTTCTCCCTCTTGTATCATTTTGAAAAGAAATCTAATTAAATCCATTCTCATATCTAGCATGTCCTTCTTAAAATCTGCATTCCTAAAGCAAGAGACAATGGCACCCAGGGCTAGGCATCCCCAACCAACTCCCTACTACCAGAGATATTCCACATACAAGGAGGTCCAAATGAATCTGGGGGTAGCCATACTTAAGGCAGATAAAATAGACTTCAAGTCAAAAAGATGACAAGAGACAGAGATGGACACAATATAATGACAAGGGGACAATCCCAGCAAACATGACACTATAATGTGCTCCCACCCAATGGGGGAGCTCCAGATACACTAGACAAATACTATCAGCTCTGAAAACAGACCATGGAGAAACTACATCCATGGGAGGAGACCTCAACACCCCATTATCACCCCTGCACAGATCAAGAGACAGAAAATAATAAGGACCAGCAACCCTAAGCAAAAGTCTAGGCCACAAAGGCGTAACAGACATCTGTGGGACACTGTACCCCTAAACACACAGATGCACATTTTCCTCAAGATCTAAACACAGTTGCGCTGACAGAACTAGGAGAGTTGTGTGTCCTTCATGCTATGGACAGGACATGAATACACTTAAAAACCCAGAAGTTGCGTCCTGCTCCATGGATTCTGATTCACTAGAAAATTATAAGATGAGCGACTTCCACAGTCTAGGGAGCCCATAGATGCAGCCGTCAGCCTGGAAGGGGCCCTCACACTGTGCTTTCAGGTCCCAGAGAACAGGACCAGCAAA
>PVHY01024990.1:6142-19033 GCA_004024945.1 Uropsilus gracilis | reverse complement strand
AGCCCAGCATAAATAAGAATACAGTATATTAAATGCATCAAGGCAGCACCTCAGTAAGGATGAACCAAAGGCAGAGACCACACACCAAGAAAGCTGAAAAGAAGGAAGGGTAATTAGCAGTGGAGAGGAAAGGGGAAAGTATCCAAAAGGAAACAAAGATGCAATTTAGAGGCCAAGATAAGGACCTTCATTCTTCCACTTTAAACTGGTAATGACCATAGGCAAACCGGTAAAACCAGGTAGAGGGTAACTTTTCAAAAAGGAAACATTCTGAGACAGATTAGGATTCTGAAACACTCAGTTTACTTGTAGGACTTTAATAAACTTTTTATTGTGTCCTTATTTCTGACATTTTGCAACATGTTTTTAACAGGTACTCTGGGGCATTTACAATGTACAATGCATTGTGGAAAGGAAGCCAAGGTGGTGGTAAATGTTTTATCTCCACACAAGAACCTAAATCCTCCCAATCAATCCCTATTTCTGTTGATGAAGATACAAAATTGGAATTCTAATGCCACAGAAAACCTAACACCATAGGATTCTACAGTTATCCATGCCTGATTATAGATGTTGGAAGTGAAAGACACCATCACCAGTACCATCTCTTGTGTGTGCTGTGAAAAACCACTCCTGGAAGTTGCTGAGGGCACCGCTCCTTGGCATCACACAGCTGCCCCACTGGAGTATCCTTGGCTTATACCAAGTAAAGCTTCAGTCAGAGTCCTCCAAACCGCTGGAGCCACGGTGTGCCCAGGCTAGCTCACAAGGCATTGTTTATTTTAATACTTTCTGATAAAATACTACCACCACCACCACCACCACCACCACCACCCTCACCACCACATTCACGTCCACTTCATCACCCTGTGAATGCATTACTTTGTAGAGCAAAATGAGGTATGCAGATAGGGTAAATTTTTAAGACTCCTGGGATGAGAAATTATTCTGAATCCACTTAGCCCAATGTAACCACAGTTTCCGTATAAGAGCAGGACAGAAAAGTCAAAATTAAGAGATGTGACAATGGGGAGTGGTCAGGGAGGGGAGGTGGTGGGAGAACCTTCAGGAATACAAAGATGTGAAATATATCTATAAATAAATAAAAGTATTTATTAGAGAGAGATGTGACAACGGAAAGCGACAGCAGACTCAGACACAGATGATGATTTAATTAATTCTATGCTTACTGGTCTGGGAGATTGAGCTAAAGGAGCTAAAGAGTCAAGGAATGCACATGGCTTTTTGCAAAAAGAGCCAGCGCTTGCCAACATCTTGATTTTAGCTCCATAGGGTTAGCTTTGGAAATCCCTACTTCAGGATAACAAACGTATACTGTTTGAAGACACTAAGTTTGTAGTGAGTTGTTAGAGCAGGAACTGAAAACTAATGCACTCTCAAATAATTTCAGATGCAATATGATAAAATAGTTCTCAATAAAATGGCACATACATGACACATGCTGCCATCCTCCCAGGCCCAGGGCAGACCAATCACGTGTCACTGCACTCTCTCCCCCACCTGCCTCTGGCAGCCCCAGAACACTGACTCACCCATCAGTGATACTGTATGACATTTTGCCATCCTGGATACAGACTTCCATGGGCAAGCCTGGGGGCACATTTGGAGTAGAAGAGCAGTTAACAGAATGGGCTTTGAGGTTGCCCAGATACGTGTTCACATCTTCCACTTTCCAACTGTATGTGGCCTTGGGCAAATTTCTAAACTTTTCTGAGCCTCTTTTCCTTGAGCTATATATAAAATATCTTAATAAAGTACCTTGGGAAGGATGAGTGCAAGGACTTTGTGAAACGACATATATCAAGGGTTTTAGGTCAGCGTTGTTCTAAAAAGGGGAGACATATACGAGACAGGGGCATGTGTACAGTAAGTGGTTTCTCTAGGAGTGATCAGGTGCTTCACCCTGACCATGTGGAGATTTGTAGGAGGAGCAGACAAGCAGCTCAGGGCAAGGTGGCAGAAGGCATTAACCAGCAGACCGCAAAATGTGTCCTACTGATGGCCTGGTGGGAACTGGGTATCCCAGTGACACCATCTCTGATCCTTGCCCAGGCTGAGTTGGGATGGAGGTACACAATAGCACAGTGACCAAGGTAACCTGCCTCCCTCAAGGGCTTGCTCCACACTGCTAGTCCTTAGACATCAATTTTCTGCCTGAATAAGCCATGTAGTATAGAAAGTGAGCCCAGATGACCTGATGTGGCATGACCTAGTGACTTAAAGGCTTAGAACCAGGGCCCACACCAAAAGAACACAGATAGAGCACTTAATAAAGCTGATCTCCCCCCCAAAAATTCCAAGTTTTAGCTTCTACACTCATTTTGACATTTAATGAGCTGATAATTAAGAATACTTGTTTGCTTCCTGTTACTTAAAAACTATAAATGCCAAAGCTGTGGCCTCAGGGTGTCACAGTCTTAGTTAATTAACCACCCCCATTTGCTGCTCTGCCTGGCAGTGTTTAATTTGTTTCAGTGTGAGGTAAGAAGCAAGCCCCTGTGCCTGCAGCTCTACTAGGGTGAGCAGGTCTGGAAGCAGAGAATGGGAACATAATGGAGAAAACATCTTTTGCTCAGGAAGGGGAGGAGGGGAGGGAGAAATAACCCTGAAGTGTTCCAAAGGAACAAAATTCAAAAGGCAAAAGCCCACACCAGGCTCCACCCATACAGCAAAGAAGCAAAGGCCTGGACACAAAGCCGCTGCGGGAGGACCCACACGGAGCAGCCACACCAGCCAGAGCAGGCCTGAGGGGCCATCAGCCAATTTCCTGAGGGGTCCTTGAGGGTTGAACCTTATGAACTTCCCAAAGCAATACTTCCGATCCAGCTCCAAAACTTCAGAACTGCCATTTTGGAAAAATGTATTTTGAAAAAAACTGATCATAGCTGATCATAGTCTCCTTTTCCACTGGAAGACAGGCATGAAAGTAAGGCCTAAACAATACTGTTTCCAAATCCGTGAAGGAGCTTTCAGAAAGTTGGCAGTGTTTTCGTGAATTGGATTTGGTAAAAATTTAAATAGGAGCATTCGTCTGTGAGGATGGTATTATTTTAAGGTGCAACGAGATGACGGGTGTCAACTCATATAGTCTGTATTTCCTCCATCTGGGACTCCATGGTGCCAATGAGACTGAAATGCTAGCAGCCAGCTCTGTGAGGCTTAAAATGGACAACAGGAAGGACGTCTGTGCCTGTGAGCAGCGGACAAGGTGAGGGCAAGAGGCAGAACATGGAGTTAATTTACCCCGTGCAGGCTTAGATGGTTTCATAAATAAAGACAGATCCCACTTCCTTCAGTTCGAATCTTTAACTTTAAAAAAGAGGCCAGCAAAGGCAGAGAAGCCCCAGGTGATGTAAGCCAAGGAAAATGCTGGCAAACCCAAAACACAAGGAAAGTAAATCAGAAACCCAGCTTGGGCTGGATCTATTCAAGATATTTACTCCACATTCCCAGAAGCTGTTCTCTCTCTCCATCTAGACGCAACCAACTTCAGAAATCAAAGATGCCCGCCAGCTGTCTGATTTGGCAAGGTGAGGTCTTGGATGTCAAATGGGGAACACACAAGTTCTGGGGGAGTGCTGGTGGGTTCCCACCAGCAATTACCATGTCGGCCCAAAAAGACCCAGAGATCTTAAGCTAATTAGAGAGATTTGCTAGAGGAGGTAGGAAATCACTACTCCAAAGCATCGCCTGTGCACCAGACCAAAGCCGTAATCATGATTCATCTCTGACATGTTGCTAATCAGCACACACATGTTCCTAATTTCATGCTCCCCAAAGGAAAGCTGAAGGGACAATTGTTTCTGAGCTCTAACATGGACTCGACCCATGCTAAGTTACTATGTGTACTGCTTATCAAACTGAAAGCTCTAGTTTTCATCTAACTTCTTTTTACTATCTACCCCTGTCCTGACCCACTCTCATCCCCCGGATATCTATTCACTAAAGATAGAGACATGTCACAGCATTTATATGCATTCTTCAGATAGCAAATTTAGTTTTTAGTAGAACCATGACTGATATACAACATGGTGTAACCTGAAGGCATGCAGCACTTTGATTCAATAGCATCTATAATGCTGCAATATGACAGCAACTTTTCTAAATAGTGGTGGCATAAATGGAATTTAATATGTTTTAAAATATCCTTCCCTGCTCCAAACTTTATGATTTTTTTTTTTTTTTTTTTGCGACTAGGTCTCACTATTTTTGCCTGTGGAACCGCAGGCTCTGTCTGGGGTACCACAGCCAGGCAGCTGGGATTACAGGTGCGTGCCACCACGCTCAGCTATTTTTTTGGGACAAGGTTTTACTATGGGCCCCAGGTGGGACTCGAACTGTGATCCCTGGCCCCGGCGGTGGTTTCATAGGCTGCCACCTACAGGCATGCGCCACCATGCCCGGCCCTCTTTACAATTTTCTTATTGCTCTGCCACTGGAACATTCACATGCAGTTAAACCCCAGATAGAGCAAAACACAAACACACACACGCGCACGCGCGCACACACACACACACACACACACAGCATTGACTTTTTCCCCTTTATTTAAAAACAAAACAAAGCCCTGCACCCTTGGTTTTCACAAAGCAAAAGTCCAAGTACTTTTTCCAATTAGTTTGTTAAGGATCTGGGCTGTGTGTTCTCCTGTGACTGATACTCACAAATAGACAGGATTGTTCCATTTTTCCAATTCTCAAAACATTAAAGGCAAGCTATAAAACATGCCTCTGAATGGAGAGCCAGACCTTTCCCCTCCACTACATACACCACTCCCATTCACTCAAATGAGAACCGCATGTTTGAGAACTGGCATCATTTAAGGTAACAGTCAACCCATCTGCAGTTTTAAAAGCACACAGACAGCTTGCAGACACAGATTAACTGGTTTTCTGTAAATACTGGGTATGAAGAGGAAGCAAACAACCCACAAACACCCACCCAGCAAATCGGCTACTGGCTGACTTTTGCTTAGCTGTTAAAGGTGGCTACAAAAATTTCACTCCAGAAGCCCTAGAAAGTATCTCACTGAGAGCAAAATAGTGATTAGACAAGAAGAAAACTTACAGCTATAAACATGATTGTTATGCCTAAGCTCAGAGGAAATGTTCGGATCAAAACAAAACTACTAATAAAAAGCCTTAGGACCACACAGAGAGTGTGCACTGAATTGTGCCGACTTCAAATACCGTTTCTGAGGCCTACGGACGGAGTCTCCAAATACTGTATCACATCTGGAATTCTGCTTTTACAGCACAAATGCCTGCAGATGTGGGGGATTGTGATGTTGCCATGGGGATCCAGCCTCCTCCTGCCAGGCAGGTCCCCAGCACGCCCCACACATATGCCTCCTTCAAGGTGGATTTCGCATATTGGAAGTTATAGGCGAAAATGCCCTTTTAGGTTTTAGTGCTAATCGAAACATCACAGGCTATACTAAGAAAGCAAGGTGACTCCTGTCAGACTATTATTTCTGTCCACAGGGTGGTCTTGGACAGAAGAAATACCTTAAAATAACACAAGGCAGCAGCAAGTCAACATTAGATGTCTTTCCAAAGGTTATTTGTGGATTTCCCCCACTCCTCCAGGCAGGAAAAGGGCTTCAAGCATCCTTTCTAAACTCTTGTTTTCTGGCTGCAAAATCCAAGTGGTTGACCTGTGTTAAGTGCTCCTCCCTTGCTCTGCAGGAGAGAGGAGGTAGAGACTTTCAGGTGGCTTCACAATACTGGTGGCTTCACAATACTGGGAGTGCCATCCACACAGGCAGCCACACAGGGGCTCTCACTGCGGCTCTTGATGAGTTTGCCATTGTGAAGGGGAATGGGTTTCTAGACCCCGTAAGAGAGTAATGAGAGAAAGGGTCCTTACACAATTTTTGAAACTGCTCTTACACAGTTGAGAGGTATTTCCTGAGCTCTCAGAGGCCATGGAGGGCTTCAGAACCAGGTCCAAAGCCATGCCTCATCATTAGAAATCCAGAGACTCCATATAGAAATGAGTGGGTGCCACTTTGGCCTCCCCATTCCTGGAAGATGCAATGTCTTCACCTTATCTCTGCAGGTGCCAATTAGTATATACACCCATCATGCAACCCCCACCACACCACACCCACCCCTCAGCTGTTGGTAGGTGCCCCCAGCTCAGGCAGTCCCCATTTTCATACAGTCCTATTGTAGTTCTACCTCCCTAAGAGTCCAGTGGCCTCAAAAGTGGTCAAGGTCCTTATCTCTTTCCTTAGAACATTCTCCTTTTAGTTTTAACTACAATGTTCTAACCCAAAGGAACTATCACACCTCCCCTCTCCCCCACCAAAATATATCTGCCTTTCTGCAAGTCCTGGTGTTTTCCAGAAGATTCCTGGGGAGGAGGGAATCTGGTGGGCAGGTGGAGGGAGCTCAATATGACCTTCTGATTGAGTTGTTTCCATCTAGGTTTTTAGATACCACATCCCAAAGCTCCCCTCTTTCCCCACTATTCCACTCCCAATGCAGCCAAGGTTTGTAAATGTGCACAAGTCTGCTCCTAGTCACACTGAAAAAAAAAGAAAGGAGGAGGGAAAAAGGCACCAGGAAGTCAGCAGTGCTGGCTCCAGGTGTTAACACTTAGCGCATCCTGCCCAGCCCCCTCCAGCTTGAGGCTGGCCGCCTGGGAGCCGGACACAGCAATTAGGCCCTTCCCAGGCTGGGAGCCTTTGTCCCTTCACTAACATCATTAGTGTCTGACTTCCTGTGCACAACAGGGCCTCCCGGGGGGCAATCCCCGGCTGACCGGGGCAGGGCATTAGACTTCCTTTGTCAAAGACCCTCAAATGTTAACAAGCATGTGAACAAGCTTCTCCTCCCCACCCCCTGCCACTCCTCCAGTCTACCAAACACTCCGGGGGCAATTCTCAACAGGCTTGGTTCTCCCCAGGACCTGCAGAAATCCAAGTACTTGAGAGCAAAATCAAGTGTCCCCGAGCCCTACAAGCATGCCACTCCCACTGACCCAGTGGCCCTGTTATCAGGACTGTCACTTGTCCTGCATTCACCAGGGTGAAATGCACAAAGGTGAAGGTGCTGGGAGAATGGGCTGAGGCTGTGCAGCGCCAGACCTAGTGACCCTGTGAACAGAGGGGCAGCATTCTCCTGTGTTCACTGCTGAAGGACAGAATGGTCTCTAGAAAGAAGAATGTACTGAAGATTTGAGTAATATCCTGAGACCTTCCAACACTAATCAGATCTAAAAACAGAAGGTGGGAGAGAATGTGAGCTGCTTTACAGCTGCAATCCTACTATCTCAGCAACACTATGGTCACCCTGTGCAAATCACTAAAATCCTTTCTTTCACCTCTCCTACCTCTCAACAGAAGCTTTTTATTGGGGACACAAATGTCTCAGAATTCAGTGAAAGTCGTAATAATGTGCACATACGCATATTTGCACCCAGGATGTCAGGCAAGTTCTGGACCCCAGAAATCCAGCAGACCTGTCACCTACCTGCCTTATCAGTAGTCTGATAGCTTAATATCGAATTTGTAGGAGGACACCAAGAATGGCTAGTGACCCACGGGGAATTTTGACAATTGAAAACAAAATGAAAACTGAGAGGTGGTTGGAAGATGTCAGTTTTTAACACAAGAACTCTGAATTCATGCCTTAACTGAAATCCTTTACAAGCAGTATTTGTTACAACCCAGTAACTGAACACTTGTCCAAGATGTCAGGACTTTACATAGCAGCAACATAAAAGGCAACCCTTACTGTGTTTATAGCACATGAGCCCTTAAGAGAGATGCTTCTATCACTTTTAAGATCACAGGTGACAAAAGTCAGTCAGGTCTCACTTAATCAAGCTAAAAAACAAACTTGATGTGGCTAATATTCTTTGTCACTGATGGGAGAAACAAACTCTTAACACCCCAAAGAAGGAGAGAACAGCTGATTTTCCCACTCCTGCTCAGCTGTCTTTGCAGGGTTTGTGTTTGTGGTCAAAACACAAAATTGGGTTAGGTTTTGGATAAATTTTTAAATATTCACTCAAATTATCCTAAGGAGCATAACCTAAAAGTCCAATTTTCCAAAATGAAGAATCAGTGGCTTTTTCTACTGCAAACAAACCTAAAATAATTCAAGCTTCATAAAGAAAATGTTGACAGACAGCTGAGAAAAGGCACCGTTGCCTCCATGATGCCAAGTCCCCCCACAAGTTTTAATGAACCTTACAAGTTTCAAAGAGTAAATCATTTCACGATGGGCTTTTCCTTTTGCCTTTTTACCTTTTGCCAAAATAGTTTTAAAATCACAGGCACTAGGAAGGATATATTCAAACTCTCATGATCCCTGCAACTTCACATCTCCCAGTTTCTTGAATGGAAGCCAGCAGTCTGCCCTGAAACTATAAGCAATAAATCTAGAAGACTCTCTTCCCTAATTTCCCAATGATACCACATGGAATTCCCATTAAAGTAAATGCATGCAAACACACACACAAAATGACATACTAATTAAATCACTGTGTGATTTAGGCCAGGAAATAATTGTGTTTGCCAAGAAGTATTCAGTATTCAGTTTTGTTTTAATTTCCCTGAACAGCTGAAATGTCATTCTGAGGAGGAGGAAAAAGAATGATGTAAAAATGAAGTATCAATGTCTTGGTGATTTTCAGATTTAGTTAAATATTCCTTACGGGTGAAGGAACAGTGTGGAGTTCTGGGGCATCCGTCTTCCTGCACTGCCTCTTAAAGGACTCCTGGCAGGAATTGGTGCAGAAAGGTAACCAGCAAGCAGATTCGCATGGGCAGCCGAATGAGGCAAAGGAAGAGTGGGTAGGAGCACACCTCCTCCCTGGTGAGAGGCCCTATAGTGGGACCCTGCTCTTCCCTGGTGTCATCGGAGGCAAGCAAATGGCACTCTTCAACAGGAAGAAACCAAAAGTATCTTGTTCTGTTCACTAGGTTTCCTAGGGAGGAATGTTTACTATAGCAAGATAATAGAGTTGAAATAACATTTTGTCATGAAATGAAGGTGAGTTAGAGACTTACCAGAAAAGATTGAAAGCAGTGATTAAAATGTTTTAAAAGGTAGGAGAGGTCCAAAGTTTCTGGCGAAAATGACTTCAAACTAAGGGAGAGGAGCTAGGTCATTGTGAGGCCAAGTTGTCTGGCCAGCTGCTCTGCTTTTGTGGAACCGTTCCCAAGAGTGCTAAGGAGGGAAAGCCAGACAGCCCACTGTCCCCTGGCATGGGGGGCAAGAGGCAGACACAGGCAATGCTCTGCCCACCATTTCCCCCCCCACTGCCCATGAGGGGTAGGATAGTCAGTGATACTCAACTAGATTCCCTAAAAATAATGGAATTTCAAGTTTCTGGTAAATTTGTAGGCTTTTCTTTTAAAGAGGGATTTATTATTTTAATAATTATAATAAATTCAATGCAAAGAAAATTAAAGTACAGAAAATAATATAATCATCTTACCTGGTCAACTATACTGAATTTTATATACTTCAAAACTCTCCATAGATTTCAAAGGTTCCCAATACACACCAAAAAAAATCATATGACATAAAAGAAGTGTTACTGTTAACAGTGATAATCATATTGTGAGATATAAATGTATCATTTCCACATGCTTATTTATGCCTTAAAGGTAAGCATTGCTATGTGCTTGATTACATCTCAATTTTTAAAAAAAGGTAAGAAAATCCTCCCCAAAACTCTCTCCATCCTGCTGGAAGATGTTGCAGGACTGTCTTCTATTGCATGAAGCACATGGACTGTGACTGGGCATAATTTAGATCTTAACATACAGAACATTTGTTCTGCTATCTCTCTACCAGCTATTAGTAAATGTAGTTCATTTTGGGAAAGCCATGTGGAATCAATGGGAGAAATAACAAAAAGAATACTAACGAGGTGAGAACTCGGATTACTGAGCCAAAGGTTGTAAAGGTCCAGCCAGCTCTAATTATCCATCATTTTCTACAAAAGAAAGCACCATTATTAAAAAGCAGTAAAGCAGGCCCTTTCACCTGTTCTAAAGCTGGCTACATACATAGAAAGGGTAACCGGAGAGATGCAATCGAGAAGGTCTCTCAGCGTGCAGTACACGTGTGTTGGTATTTCTGCAGGTTGCCTGCTGATGTGGTTCTCCTGAATGCTATACCTTAGGACAACCAAATCACTGATATTTTTTGAAAATTGCACAAATGTATGGGATTTTATGTTTAGTTAGCTAGTCTCATGTAAATAACAGAACTGTGTAAAATTAAAAGGGAAGCTGAGACCTGTCCAGAAAGAGCTGGGTGCGCTCTGCACTGTAATCACAGTCACAGAAGCTAGTGGCTCCAGCTCTGAGGCAGGCAGCTAGAAGGACACCACAGTAGAGCAAGCTGAGGAGATGAAACAGTACTGATCAAACTGGTAACTTCCACTTTGTGACTAGAATCACAGCACAGGCATAGTTAGGGTATCCAAGGAGAAAGTCCTCTGCCTCATAAACAGCTCAATCTAAAAGCAGTATTTATTTATCCATACTCTGCGGTTCTCTCTTTCAGAAAGCTACAGAATTTATCAACAGATGTCTAGAAAGGGCTAGAAACAGATTTTACACTGGAAGGCTATTTTGAGAGGTTGAGAACAGGGCTTTTTTGGGAGTTTAGGGTTCATTTTGGAAAACAAAGCTAAAAAGACTTGATATTAGAATTGATAACATTATATCCTATAGAACGAGTCAGACCCAAGGACCTCACTGTAGTTGGATTTCCCAGAAAAGTATCTTCTCAGAGGAAGCTGATCTCCTCCTTGGGAAAGAGGAGAGTGTCGGTAGAGAGGTACAAGGGGATAACCATTTCAAGTAGATGGAGACACATGAGCACAAGGAACCAACCACACCACCCAAAAGGTCAGTGTTCAGTAAATGGCTGCTACTCCAGTAGATGATGCAAAGCCCTCCTCAGTTTCCAGCAACCCTGGTGGGAATGACCAGTACCCTCAACCCACCATGTTAAACACCTCCAACAAGTCTGAAAGGATGGGCATCATCAGGCAGAGATGGACACAGGGACTTGGTGCTGCACATGGCACATCTGGGAGTCAGGCAAGACCTGAATGTGATGTGAAGTCGAGTTGAAATGTGGCAGGCAGGCACTCAGGGGAAGGGCATCTGATCCAGGCCGAAGGGGCAAGGGGCTAAGCCAGGGTGGGAAAAAAGGAGCAATAAAACAGCAGCTTCAAATGGTAAACCAAAAGGACCAGAGAATTAAATCAAAGGATGAGTCAGACCCAAGGACCTGCAGACTAAAGGTGACCCCAACACAACAGAGAGGATGGGGACTGGGGTCTCGTTACAGACATTCACTTATTTTCAAGATTGGTCTGATTCCTTGCATCTAATACAGATGAAATTCACCAGATGGAGAGGGGGCTATAGTCATCATCCATTTTACCCCTCACCTTATCTTACCTATATAATCCCCCCAAAAAAGGTTATTAATTTTTGGTACTGGTGTCATGGGGGCTCAAAGTAGACATCTCCATCAGCATCCCTCTAGGATCAGAGGATCACTCCCCAGCTGTTCCACTGATTGTCCTGTCTACACTTGTGGTAAACATCAGTATCATGCTCCGAAGTAGAGCTCACTGAAAACTGGAGATAAGAAGATGGAAAATAAAGGCCCCTTGTTAGCCTTTACCAAACTCTTCAGGAATTCCTAAAGAGCAGAAAAAATTACTGAGTGAAACTTCTGAAAAGCAGACACTGGCACAAAAGGACAGACAGTGCAGGACTCCTTTCAAATGAAGTACCAGAGTATTCAAATTCACAGGAGGAAGTGGGGTGAGGGGGTGACTAGGGAGTGTAGAGAGGGTGGAGAGTACTATTCAGTGGCACAGTTTTAGTTTAGGAAGACAAAAGCTCTGGAGATAGATGCTGATATACAAATATCTCAAAGTACTTAATGCCATCAAATTAAACCCTTAAAATGGTTACAACATAACTTTTATGTTGTATATATTTTACAATATATTTTTTTAAAAACCTGGAAAACTAAAACCCAGAAAATAGGATTCTAAGCAGGAAAGTCATGTTAATAAGTCAGTGTAGCAGTCACATTTGCAGAAAGAATTAGGAAGACAAACAGCTAGAAATGGGCAATCCAGAGAGACAGCAACTACAACTCTCCAGATGTAAGGTAACAGGGATGGTGAGGGTGGGAGAATGATGAAAGAACAGGACCAAGAGGCATTTCTAAGAGGAAACAGCAGGACATGGTGACAACTGTGATCCAGAGGTGATGATGGGATATTCAAAGATACCTTGAGAGCTACTACTTTGGGAAACTAAAGATTAGTGACTTAACAGCAACCACAAGAACATTAGGGAAGAAGGTTTGTTTTTTTTTTTTCTTTATTAAGATGAATATAGGAGAAACTTAGGGGGGAGTTGAACAGTAGACTACAGGCATCATCTAATGCTGTGTTTTTCAGGAAACACAGAACTAGAAGCCAAGAAGTCATGTATAAAGTCATGACCCTAAAGAGGAGATGGGCTACTAGGAGATACAAAAAAGAGCAAAGGACCAGGAATTGAGCCTTGTGGGGCTACCCACAGTTAGGGTATGTAAGGAGGAAAAGAAGATTGAAAAAATAAGGTTGGCAAGGTAGAAAAGTCAAAAAATACCATTAAAGAGGCTCAAACAGGCCGGGCACGGTGGCTCGTGCTTGTAAGCTTCAGCCTAAGAAGCGGCAGGGGCTAGGGATCGCGGTTCGAGTCCCGCCTGGGGCCCGTATAGTGAGACCTAGTTCCAAAAAATAGCTGGGTATGGTGGCGCATGCCTGTAATCCCAGCTACCTGGGAAGCTGAGGCTGGGGATTGCTTGAGTCTGTGGTACCCTG
>PVHY01024989.1:0-18929 GCA_004024945.1 Uropsilus gracilis | reverse complement strand
TTCTTTGCAACTGTAAACAGGGCTGCAATGAACATGCGTGTACATGTGTCCTTTTGAATTAATGTCTTCATGTTCTCTGGGTATATTCCTAGTAGTGGGATTGCTGGGTCGAATGGTAAGTCCACATTCAATTGTTTGAGGGTCCTCCACACAGTCTTCCATAGTGGCTGGACCAGTTTGCACTCCCACCAGCAGTGTAGGAGAGTTCCTTTTTCTCCACATCCGTGCCAACATTTGTTGTCTGTTTTATTTATGTGGGCCATTCTTACTGGTGTAAGATGGTATCTCAGTGTGGTTTTAATTTGCATTTCCCTAATTATTAGTGAGGTGGAGCATTTTTTCATATGTCTATTAGCCATCTGTATCTCCTCTTTGGTGAAGTGTCTTTTTAGTTTGAAGACATTACTTTTAAAGTCACTTTACCGCATTGGGTACTAGGATCTTTTTCTGTTAGTGTCCTTTAACTTTCTTCCTTTCTCCTTCCTTTAGTAATATTCTTTTTCTTATGAGAAATCCATTCTAAATAGTTCATTCCCACTAGCTTAAGTCTGGGTACATGAGAAAGCCATGGCCAGGCAGACACTGTATTTCTAGTCAGAGTTGTCTTGAGAAAACAAAATGAATCAAGACAACTATAATTGATGACTATTTCTCCTGAGCTTTTAGTGGAAACCATGAAAGAGACTGTGATTTCAGTGAACTTCCTAGTTATAGTTTAGTAAGCCTAATTGTCGGTGCCACCTTTAATAGAGAATAAATCCACACAGGAAATAATAGCTGAGATACAGGATACAGTCAATGGAACTTTTTATGATATCATTTGATTCTTTGGTTCAGTCAATGCCTAAAGTTATTTATGTAAATTATTGGAATTCCCTGCGACTACTTTCATTTTGGAGGAGGGTAAAATATTACATTTATTACATATTATTATCAGATGTTGTTGATCTGTTATTCTCTCAAAGTTTGAAACAATTAAAATAATATTGAATACTAAAAAATTACAGATCTTGAGGATCAGAGTTAGACCTGGGAAACTACCTCATTTTTCAGAGAAGTTAGAGTGGGCAAAACCACCTCTCACTGTGAGATCTGGT
The DNA here is from genome assembly GCA_004024945.1 of Uropsilus gracilis. Classification (NCBI taxonomy): domain Eukaryota; kingdom Metazoa; phylum Chordata; class Mammalia; order Eulipotyphla; family Talpidae; genus Uropsilus; species Uropsilus gracilis. The sequence continues at coordinate 17,832 of PVHY01024989.1, read as the reverse complement.
CCTAGCCATGAAGCCTCAAGAAGATGAAGTCACCACCAAAGTTGGTTGGAGCTTTACCACTATTCAAACATGTGACATTCTTGTTGAGAAATTAAAAGAGAGCTTCTCTGAAGGAACCAGTAAAGCTTCTAAAGCAGAAATAGGAGGAAGCAATGACCGAGGAGACTAGCACTGAAATAGCGGATCTCCCAGGACGGAGTGGGAAGAGCCAGCTCCAACACCAGCAATCCCCTGTGATCACCCATGGGTCTTCATCAGCAGAACAGATGCTACCTTGGAGTAGCAGCAGTAGATTGATTCACTAGAGGAACTTACTTCTAGAAGTTTCTGGAACCAGAAGTCAAGGTTCAGCAGAGTACTACACTTAAATCCATGATTCCTCAAGAGATCAGGCAGGTACAAGCTGTTGGTTATTGAGAAGTCCTGTTCAATGGCCTCAGTTCCTGAAAGGCACAGCCAAGTTTGACTAGGACAAACTGACCTGTGGAATCACACTGACATTGGTCACAGGGACTCAATAAGTGACCAACTAGAACTGCAGACTCTGACCTCAGTGTTCAGAGATACAAAGTAGACATTCACCTTCATGCTGGAGAACGGAGGGGTGACTTGAGGTAGACCATCCCATGGGTTGGAATTAGGCAGAGCCAACAATTTATGCAGGGCCACCTGGCTGGAATCAACAAATACACATTTTACTACTATCCAGCCTCTCTTGCCACAGACAATTCTCTTTCTCCGGAGCCAAGACCTGTTTCTTGTAACATCCACTGAAGGACCCAGCCTGAAGCAGATCTGCGAAGGGACCCCTAACCCCAGTGTCTTTTTCTTTTCCACCAACTCCCATCCTGGCCACTGTCCCTTTTCTGAAACTCCCTGGCCAAAGGATGGAGCACGAAGAGGCCTCCAACTCTTGTGAGGGTCCCAGAGAAACGGCGCTATGGGAAGGTACATTGATTCTTGCCAGAATGAATAGACCTTCCGCATGACTTCACCAGGTCCCTCACACCTGGTGTGTGTGTGGGAGCAGCACGTAGGATCATGTGATTCAGCACCACTTGGAGCAGGTAGCACAGCTCCACAGGTCTTTATTCCCTGGAAGCCAAGGTGTCCCTTTTCCTCACGCCCAGATTGAGGCCTTCTGCTACCTGCTTTCCAGTTAGGGATCCCCAATAGTGAACCCTTGCCTCACCTTGGGCACTTTTGCTCCATTTTGAAGAGAGTTAGAACTGCAGGGGTTTATATTAAGCAAATTTAGTCAGATAAATAGTAACTTCTTTCACTAATATGTGAGGCAGAGAACCCATCTATATGATTATTTGAAATTCTGATGTCCATTTTGGACAGAAACCAAGATGACTTCATTTTGATATTCTTTCCTCCAAGTTCTCATTCATAAAGCAAGGAATGGCGTTTTTTTTTCACTACAAAACTTTGGGAGAAATTTGGGTGCTTGAGTAATCACAAATTTAGAACAACCTCTCCTTGTGTAGTATCTCTCTTACTATGTATTAATCTCTTGTCTGTAACCTTCAGGCTAGTAGCAGACAAAGCCCATATGCTTCGTAATGGGAATGTATGTTAAAGATTCCAAATGGTGTTTTTAAACTTAAACACAAGTGACACGGGAGACTTGGGGATGTGTATCCCTCAGCAGTTACCTACAAAGAATTTTCCTCAATGTTGCTTTCTTATGCTTTATCATCTTCTGACTCTATTATAATCTCATGACATGGAATTTAAAAGTCCCTAACCCTTTCTTGGTTATGCACTTTTGTTACCTCTATATCATTTAGGAAAGCGCTAGTTGTTGTATATTCTGGATCTTCCTTTTTTGAGTTCCTGCTACTTATATCCCTAGCTCCATCTTTCTCTGCACATATCTAAAACTATTTTGAACCATATTGCAGAACAAGCTGGTAAATTAGTATATTTCATTTAACTTCAGAAACATGTAAAGCCTGTATTTTTTTTCCATTTTAGGATTGCCTGTATTTTTAAGACACAAAATGATTTCATTTAAATAGCCAGACTTTTACTTTGAGAAAGTGTTATTCTTCTGAAAATAAGTGGAGATACCTTAAATGGCCCATGAGTTATGACCACATGACACAGTGTTGTAGAGTGGTTATAAAAGGATGCATCACATTCTTCAGAGTATACACACTCCTTGATCACTTTGATCAGAATAAATAGATGCAGCCAGTAGTTTTGCGCTGTTTTTCTAAATATTGAGCCTGATATTTTTTTTTTCATATTTTTCTTTTCAATTGGGGCATACTTGCCCTGGAACCCCTAGTTTCAGCTCATCATTCTTGGTTTCTAAAGGGCCAGATGCTAAAAATCACCATCCATATCAGCAAACTTGTACAAACTTGTACAAATTTTGAATCACTGTTTTGATATACAAGTAACACCAGTAGACAGACATTTTACAGGATTTAAAGTTTCTCTATTTACTTGTTCAATGACCATTTTTCTTAACAAAAGGACAAAGTTATGGCACTTATCAGATATAAAATGAATGCTGTCAAATTTATTTGACTCATTAATTTGAGGAAATTGATGGTCCATGAGGTAACTCAGCATTCCACTTTTATTGTCTGATAGGAAACCCAAAGCAAATTTATAAAGGCACACTGGCCAAATATATGAATATCTACCAAGCCATAATCGATTGCATTCTTCCAGATGTAATTTGCATTTATATGAATAGAAATTATTTACATCTGTATCAGTTTATAATAAATTAAGTTCAGTTCAATCTGTACAAGATAGTCAAATAACCCTATCAGAGACAAACACCAATGAAGATAACTGTGTGTCTAGGAGAACAACCACTCAATTTCCAAATCTTTTACCATTTATCATCAGGTTGTATAGCTCAGATACTTTTAGGTGTCACTGAATACATTTGATGGGGATGCTAAATGCTTTGTGTCCTCTATAGACACGACTGGTTAAAGATCTGTGGTGAAGTACTCCTTCAAAGGGACTCACCTGAACTTGAGCTTGAGCTGTCATTGTTTGGAGGGGTGATTTTGTTCATCATTTGCCAGGTTCCCCATTAAAGTCAGGGTTCTTAGAGGCCAGTGAGTGTGCTTTGTATGCATCACCTTGCCTAAGTTAGGTTCACATCATGTGGTTAGTTTAGGTCAGAAAATAGCATACAGAAAAACAATTATCTTAAGGTCACTTTGCTAAATTGAATAGCTCCTTCCAACCTGGAAAAATTGGTTATTCAAATGAAGTACACTACTTCCTCCCACCCCTCAAAAGAAAAATAAAGAAAAGAATATATCTTAGGATAGATCATGCCTATTTACAGGAAAGATAAGTGTTTGCTTAATTTTTTTTCATTTACATGAAGTTTTTTGATTAGGAAAATATTATCTGTGGACAGAAGTGCATAGTTTTAGCTATTTGTCATGTTTTTCTTAGTGTTGAAAGTAGTCTTTGTCCTTACCTTAGAGTATATGGCACTTATACTCCAAGGAGTGGATCCAGCAATGAGAGACTATGTTTTGTAAACTCTCGATGCTTCCAGTAATGTTTTCAAACATTAATTTTTAAACAGCAGGCTTCTGTGACCATGACACTGTTATTAAAATCCTTTTTTTGGTATAGTGTCCCGTTTTCTTTAGTCATGGTTGATGCTATTATTTTTAAAAGCTATATTTTATGTTACATTGGTACCTTTTCCTCAGAATTAATATTTAATCAAAAATATATTGGAAAATAAAATAGAAATGCATTAACATTACATAAGTCTGAAGTTAGTGGGGTCTTAAACTTTTATTTATCATGTGGGGACTTTTATGTTCTTTTTGGAAACACAAAGTATGAGAAAGGAATGTAGTAAAGAAAAATAGATTAAAGCATTTTACACCACTTGAAGCTAATGGTAGGAAAATACTATTATACTTGCAAGCAAATAATATCCATACATGTTCATGGTAAAACATGTTGAATATCCTAGGAGTTGTTATTTATTTCATACCAAATTGTAATTTTCATTTTAGAGATGTTAAAGGAAGAAAGTATCAAAAATTTTTTTCTGTGCATTATCTTGCAATTAATCCCTATCAAAACACTACTTCATTAAAAAAAAGAACTATATTTTTAAATAATAGAAAAATAGAAAAAAAATAGAAAAATATTAACACTTGGTTTTTAAAAGCAAATGGTAAGCACTTATTTACAGTAAAGCCCTTTTGGCAGTAAAGAATCAGATTGTAATTGGTGTTTATTAGTACTTTTTAAAAAATAATTTTCCAGTCTATAAATTTTTTTAAAAAATATTTTTTCAACCTCTAAATAATTTTTAAAATAATTTAAAAGTTATTTTAAAAATAATTTTCAGTCTCTAAAAAAAGAATTAAAAAATAATTTTTCAGTATCTAAATCGTTTTGGGATTAGAAATAATAGAAGATTAAACCAAAGTATACTTCTTTCAGGAGACAGTACAGGTCAGCAGGTTAAGTATCTCTTAAATATATATATATATAGTTATTTATTTAAGAGAAATATATATATGTCTGACATATATATGTCAGAACGTATTTTTAATGATAAGGGTGTAAAATAACATTTTTATACACATGAGAAGCAGAAATAAAAGTATAATTTCCTGTTCAGGGTTTTAGAATATTCAGAAATCACATAAAATCTTCATATATTCAAGGAAATCTGAATTAAGGGTTAAATAATAAACAAAAGTAAATGCAGTGAGTGAAAAAGGGGTGCATGTGTGTATTTTCCTAATTACAAAAGTTACATGATGGGGAGGGTAGCAAGGACAGGTGGTCTGTGAGTGGGAAGTGGTGTGTTTCTTGCAAATAGCTTAGGTTCTGGCTTTCTTCTTTATAGAGTGCCCTCCCACACTACTGGGGATATAAATGTTAAAGAAATTAATTATTTAAAACATGAAGTGTAGGGTGCTGTCAGAATACACAGGACAGCCTCTTAATTAGTTTAGATTTGGAGCAGACTTCTTGGAAATGTATATTCCAAAGATAAGAATGAATTAGTCATAAGGGAAGAATGTGGGAGGAAAAGATTAGCAGTGGCAGCACAAAGGTATAAGAAAATATGTGGTGTTGGAGGAGCTGTTAGAGGTTTTGTATTTTTAAAGTATGATATGTGATGAGAAATTGTCAAGATAGGAGACTGGAAAGCTACACAGGATCTTGATATATACATATATATATATATAGACAATATGTGCACATTTATACATGCATGCAGACATATGCATATACCAACCTATACACATGGTGCACATACATATCTATACATTATTTAAAAATAACTTTTCATTTTAGAACAGTTTGGCAATTACAGAATTATTGTGAAGAGTGTACTGAGAATCACCCTCTACCCAGCATTCTTTCCTCTATTATTAATATCTTCTATCAGTATGGTACATTTACTACAATTAGTGAACTAATACTGAGAAATTATTATTTATACTAGGAAAATGATCCATACTTTATGCAGATCTACTTGGATTCTACTCAGTGACTTTTTGTGCTCCAGGATCTCTTCCTGGATAACACATTACACGTATTTGTCATGTTTTTTCAAGGTGCTCCTTGTGAGAATTTCTCAGACTTTGTTTGCGAGGACCCTGATAGTTTTGAGAATTAGTAGTGAGGTACTTTGTAGAATGTCCCTCAATTGGAATTTCAAAAACATTGCCTTATCATTACAATGGGACAATATAGCGTGGAAGAGGATACCACAAAGGCAAATTACTTTCGATATCACTTGTTATCAAGCTACAAAATATCAATATAACCATTTTTAACATTGATGCTAACTTTGGTCACCTGTCACCTGTTTATTTATTTTTTTAATTTAATTTAATTTAATTATTTTTTTTTAATTTATACATATATATATATTTCACATCAATCACTTCATTGAGGTCCCTGGGGGTCCCCCACCACCTCCCCTCCTTGGCCACTCCAGCTGGCCCCCTCCCGCAGTTGTGTACTTTCATTTGGTTGTCCATATATTAGTGAAACCATTTGGTATCTGTTTTTTTCTTTCTGACTTGTTTCTGCCAGTATGATTTCTTCTAGGTACATCCATGTTACCAGAAAATCATCGAATTTGTTATTTTTTATTGATGTGCAATATTCCATTGCGTATATATACCACATCCTTTTCATCCAGTCCTCTTTTTTGGGGCATTTGGGTTGTTTCCAAGTTCTTGCAATTATAAATAGTGCTGCAATAAACATCCGAGCACAGGTGTCCCTTTGTACCCACATTGAGGTCTCCTTTGGGTAGATTCCCAGAAGAGCGATTGCTGGGTCAAATGGTAGTTCATTTTCATTAGTTTGAGGGTCCTCCACACTGCTTTCCTTAGTGGTTGGACCAGTTTACAATCCCACCAGCAGTGTAAAAGTGTTCCTTTCTCCCCACATCCACGCCAGCACTTGTCATTGTTTTTTGGATGTGGGCCATTCTTATTGGTGTAAGATGGTATCTCATTGTGGTTTTGATTTGCATTTCCCTTACTGCTAATGATGTTGAACATTTTTTCATGTGCCTAATGGCCATTTGGACTTCCTCTTTGGAGAAGTGTCTTTTTAGATCTCCCCATTTTTTAACTGGGTTCTTTGCTCTGTTTTTGTTAAGTTGTGTGAGTTCTTTGTGTATCTTTGTTATCAGACCCTTGTTGCTTATATGGAAGGAAGGCGAAAATTTTTTCCCACTCAATTGAGTGGTCACCTGTTTAATGAAGTGTTTGCCAGTTTCTTCCACTGTAACATTGCATCTTCTTGTTCTCCAATTTTTATCCTGTAATCTTTGGATGGAAATAACTATGCTTATCTTGTACCTAAAAGTCTACTAGTTATTGTCTACCAATAATTATATGTGGTTGTGTATGGGCACATATGTGGAGAATACACATGTATAGGCAGAAAAGCAATGAAAATGGGAAGAATACTGAAAAATATTTACATTTAATAGTAGTTTCAGATCTCCTCCAAAGTACACTCATTTTTTTTTTTTGTTCCTCATTACACTGATATGTCCAAACTAGATTTAAAAATATAGGAGGAGGAAATCTTCAGAGAGTCTTCTATTTTTACATTTCAGCAAACCGACTTCTAAGGATTGCAGTTGCGCTATATCCAGGAAATTCAAACTCCAGTTTAGTTCGATATATACACTCAAGTGTCCAAACATCAATGCTCTCCTCTCTTATTACCTATACAGACTACTAAACTGAAACATCTATAATTGTGTTAAATAATAAATATGGTTCTAAACCATTACCTTTTTGCTACAGTACCTAAAAGAGACAAACATATTAAAAGTGTTCTCTGGTTAAACATACAATATATGATTTAGAGTGAACTGAAGAGATTGACTTGGAACCTATGACGCCTAGAAATACTTTATTTCTTTGCAAATACTTTACACATAGAGAATTTGTCTGCAAAATATTTGGGAAAAGGCATATCAAAATAGGCCAAAAACTGCAGAATGTGGCCCCTAATGATGCCAGGAACTGCACACCACTGTGATATACGTGGATGGAAGTTTGGGAAAGAGCATATTTGTGTATGAGTCTGTGTGTGTGCAAACAAAATTTAAATGCAAACTTTTCTCTTGCCATGCCTGCTGTGTTTTTTAGTGCACTGCATTTACTTATATATTGTATATCTACCCTAATTTTAACAATGCTGCCACTATTTCCCACTTTTATATTTTGGATTATTTGAGGAAAATAATTTGCTGGCGATTATCTAGAAATATAAAATTCAACCTCAACCGACTCCCAGATTATATAGAGTTATTCTGATCCTAGAGTCCCTGTTCTCAGTCTCTCTGGTATGTGGCTTAATATGCTAGCTTACTGCATTATTTTTATTAACATCTATGTAACAGTTTAACATGAATAAAATGTTTTGCTTTTAATCCATCAATGTTTTTCATGGGGAAGTTATGATTTTAGGATACAGTAAAAGAGAATTGTTTGTATCATCTGTATTCCAAAATACTTTCTATTCTCCATTTCACGTTCAGTTTCTCAAAGATTTAACATAATATCATACTAATAATAGCAGAATAAGGCATTGATGCAGCACTTACATTCAGCTTAATGAGTGCATTTAGTATAAATATTAAACCTTACATGTTATTATATGTAAAGCTTATTGCATACTATTATTGTCTGTCAACAGAGAACATTCAGGATAAAGGGATTTGCTTAATAACATGGTGGACTGATTTTAGTAAAATATTATCATGATTCATTTGCTCACATACCTCTTGATGCCTTCCCTTAGTTTCTGTTAATTCATCATTCAAATTTCAATCAAAAATCCAAAGTAGTCAACAATTATTCACAATGGATGTAATGTGAGACGAAACCATATTTCTTAACTCTAGGTTGTCAGCATGTCTTCTGGGATAAATAGTATTTTGAATACATTCACTATTAATTCCCCCTCCAGTCTACCGATTGGGTATGTTATCAGTTATATTGATGGGTTGTCTTCAGATGGTTGAAGACTAGGCCTGCAGGGATGATTGAAATCTGTAGGCGGAGGAGACAACTGCAGTCCCTGGAGGTGTTAGAAGTCTGCAGTGTTTTGGAGGTCTGGTGCTGCCATTTATATTTTTCTTTCCTGGAACTCTTCCTTCATAACAGATTTTGAACTAAAAATAAAGAAAATCTCCCATACTCTGTTGGAAGTTTAATTTTTCAAAGAAATCTTGCCATCTCCGTTGAGAAAATTTCTAATGAATTTTATACCCTCTCCTTCCTTTATTATTTTTACCAATCTGGCAGTATTTTTCTTATAATATAAGATCATGAAGGTCAACATGGTCTAATATTTTTAATATTAACTTGTTTCTTTCTATCAATTCTTTAGAAACTTTATGTTCTTGGAACTGATGTTCATTAAATGCTATGAGTTCATTAGTAATTTTTATTTGATATTTAGTAAACACTCCTACGTGGAAATACTTAACACATTACTGTGTGTGTGCCTGTGTGTATTTTACTAAAATATGAATTTTTGTCAGTCTTCAATTTCTTCATATTTTCAGCACAATTAAAATTGAAGAGAGTTTTGATAATTATGAGAATACAGACTTTTCAGAAAGAGGGTAGATCAATATTAAATCTGCACTGTATCTGAGGCTTTCTCAGCCTATATGAACAAATCACTTAATAGAAAATAATCAATTATCAGATTTAATTTGCTGATATATGGCCAATATATAATCTTAATATAGATGAAATTTATAATTTTAGGACCTATATCTAGAGGCTCTGTATTTGGAAACTAAGACAAACAAGCAAAAAGTTATGTAGGAATAACATTGTACTAATAAAATGGGCACTGCTTCATTTTAAAAGGATAATTTCTAGATAATTTGGGCAGTGAAATTTTATTAGTAATTTTTTAATGCTAGCAAAATATTTTTTATCATGGGAGAAAGAACTGTACAACATTTTCTGAAATGGTTTCTTTAGACTTTGGAAATATTTCTATGCAAAATAGGTTTAGAGAGATTTTTATCACTATCAAGAGGAAATCACAGAATCTTACATTGGAAAGAACATTGGTTGTCACTTGGTCAACTTTAAATCAAGTTAGAAATCACCTTTGTTAAATGCCTGGACATCGAACAATCTACTAGTTATTCTCTGTACTTACTTAGAGAGTATGTTTTGACTCCTCATCAGAGAGGTTCTAATTTTTGTTTAGATGACTCTTGCTTTTCAGTAATCTCATTTAGTGAAGTTTCCACTCCTAATTTCTCTTTTTCATTTTGAATCTAACAGAATGTCTCAATTTTCACCAATTTAATGCCATTTACTGAGAAAAGAAAACCTGATTACATTATTTTTTTTTTCTTTTCTGCTCTAACTAACATACCTTTAATCAGGAAGGACATCAAGAACCAAATCTCTATATGTAGAGTTATAGTTCTAACTCTCTAATTCTTAGTCTCTTCTGTTCCTCATTTTAGTGAGTTATATCTTATTCCATAAATCCTCCTTTTTACTGACATAAGCTAAAATGAGTGACTGAACAAACATAACATGGGCTATCATCCTCATTCTTACTTAGCCATTGCTTCAAAAGCTATACATAGTTTACATTTCACTCTAGTGATCTTACCTCTAAACATAGTTTGAATTTCTTTCCATTGGAAATACAGATAAATGAAATTTCTTCCACATGTTTGATGCCCTGTGACACAGCACTTTTTTTGTTTTTCTTCAGGTTACCACCATTTGGTAAGCAGCCCTGATCTCTTTAAGAAGAGGCAGGGGAAAGGTTGTATGTAATAGGTCTTAACATGTTGCCAAAGAAGACAGGTTTGGTTTTACCCTTATTTTTGATGATTCAATTAAGAAAAAGTAATATTTTCATAGCTAAAATTTGGGTCTATTTTTTAGTCCCACAAGTTTCCTTGAACGAGAAAATACATCACTATTAAAATTAAATGCTACTTAAATTATCCACCGGTAGAATTCATTAAAATATTCATTCCTGCAAAGCATTGTGCAGCTAACATAGAGCAACAGTTTCAGTATTTATTATTATTGCCAGATTGTCTAGTGTTCAGAAAGGCCACATGCTGGTTTATACCAGAGGAAGGATGATCTTAATTCATATACATCAGCAATGTAACACAGTAACCTTTTCAGTATCCAAAAGACAGAAGAAATAGTTAAGCTTGCCTGGCAGGCACATTCAACTTTGCAAGCCTGACTGAGCTCAGCTGGGTTCCACTGGAATGATTCAAACCAGGATATGAAAAACAGGGGGAAAATGAAGATTTAGTTAGAAATGACATGATTGTGAACATTTAGGCACTGCTGAATATGGACAATCCTTTGATCAGGTTTGTCCGCTACTGCCCGAAGAAAGGGCACCTGAGGCATCTGTCTCCCAGGGACTATTTACCCCATCTGGAGTGAGTTAGGAACAGCTTTGCCATTGCACCTCTGGTTTTATTTTGTATTGTTTTTTCTCAACATGCTCAGTGGTATTCACTTTAGTGGAGCAAATATAATTGACCATGCAAATATAGTTATCAGCACATTCAATTTTCTCTTCGAACTTTAATGATATAGTTTTTATAGAAAAAAGACATGTTTCAGGATCATGTCTTTCATTTTCTTAGTGAGCAAAAAACAGGTTTAGTTCTCAATTGGCTCCCCAAAATGAAGCTAAACTCTGTCTTTAAAGAGGGTTTTTTCCCCAGGATTGTGCATGTGTGTGTCTATATAGCTATCTGTGTATCTGCATTGTCTTTTTGTCTCTTCTTCACGTCTCCCTCTCTTTCTCTCACTCATCTCCACGACAGAAAAGATGATAAGAAATACAGAAAAATGTGAATAATGAATGGATCTGTGCAAATGCTGTACAGATGATCTTAATATTATTCTTGCAACTTTTGGGGGAGTTGGAAATTCTTTAAAATATTAAATTAAATCACTGAATTCAGATGTGTGCTATAAAGAGGCACCTATTAGCATAACTTTTATTAAATCATCTTGAATTCAAACATTTGAGAATAGTTTGTTCTTTGTTTTCACATCTTAATGTGCATTTCCTAAGAACAAGGATATTGTGTAATAGATCAAAGAATCTAAAATTGATACTTTCAATCAAAGTCACATTTTTGTTTGTGCCAATAATAATTTTTATGACATGTTTTTCCTTGAGGGTAAGGTCAGGAGCACATAATGCACTTATAAGCTGTGTCTCTTTAGAATCTTTTAATCTAGCAAAGTTCCTTAGTCTTTCTTTGCCCTTTAAGATACTGATATTATTTAAGTATCTAGGCTAGTTATTTTGTGAAATGTTACTCAGTTTTGGTTTATCTGATATTTCCTCAAGACTAAATTCAGGCTACGCATTCCTTTCTGAAAAATAACAATGATGCTATCTTCTCAGGCTCTCAGGTCTGGAGAGAACACCACCTAGTGCTCTGTTCTATTTTCATTGCTTTCTATTGTGGTATATACCCCCCCTCCCCCAATCCAGTAGAATCTGAAAATTGGAACTAGATTTGTGATGGTGCCTTGTAGGAATATTTCCAGTGGAAAAGGTATTTCCAGCTTGCATCCTGTTTGGTGAGTCACTTTGCCTGCAGAGAAATTTGAAAGCACCTCTCCACCTGTTTACATTCCTCGTTTCCAAAAGCGGTTCAACATTGATCAGATACTGCAAAAAACTTGACCCTGAGAAAACAGCTGGTGCTCAGAAGAGAGAGATCACAAGGAAGGATGTATGTGGTGTTTGGGGCTATATCTGCAGAGAAATGCCCCTTCCGCACAGTGGCAAGTAATCAGCAAGAGTGCTTGTCAGATATTTACAATCTGAATGATACATAGCAGAGTTAAGAGAGTTAAGAAAGAGAGATGTGGATGTACTTTTGACTTGATCTGTTCTGTCTCGACTAAAAATTGAGACAGTGGAACTTGCGATTTTTCTCAGTGCCTGGCTTCTAAGGTGAACTCAAATAGGATAGAGTTGACCTAGAATTCTAACCCTGCCTTAGTGCTAACTCCAACTTTGGTTCTAGCTCAGATTTTAATTCAACTATGCTCAAATTTTTGTACATTTTGGCCTCTTTGTTCTCCTCTGATTAAAGATTGTAAGTCAATCCATAGTTTCTGTTAGGGTTCTGATTCTCCACGGGTTTTGAATGACCTGGAAAGTTTTTCCTGAACATCATCCAGCTTAACTCCTTCATGCTTAATTTTCTCCTTTAAAATTTCTCTATTGCCGTTATTTCCCAGTGAGTAAACCATAGACTGCTTTTCTCTGCCATGCATAGAAAAGACCTTCATTTATTCCTTAATGAGATGATAATTGAAAATGCATTATCAGAAAATGCATTGCTCAACACCAGCAGTTTGTGGTAGCTAGTTTTCTCATGTGCCGGTTCTTATGTTGTCTTCCTCAGATGTCTAGAAATGAACATGCTGGGATTATATCTGAGATGAGATGGATTGTCTATTGCTTAACATAGACACAATAGTGTAAGCATACCCCTTTGAATAATGCCTTTATTTCTATTGAATTCCACTACACTTTACAGCTAAATGAGTGACTTTAAAACAATATATCCCTATGACTCCAAGGCTCAAAATAAACTAGATATAAATGAGAATTATTAACTATAGACATGACCAAAATAATTAGGTGATTCTATATTTTCATATGATGAGACTGTCAAATCTTATTGGGGTTTAGACATCACATTGTTGCTATTAATATTCATCCTCCTCAGTCTCACATTATCACAGAGGTACTTTCTGATGAGATACAGAAATAGCAATTAAAGATCTGATTTTACAGAAAGTAGAAACTGGTTGAATTCTACCTCTAAAGGAAGTTGGCAATATTTATATTAGTCAGGTTGTTGTTGTTACTGAACTGAATGTTGCATTCTAGATTTTTGGGCACAGGTGAGGTGGCTTGGATAGCAATGAACCTGTGGTCTAAATCACAATCCTTTGTGTCATGTCAGCACTTGGGAAGTTTTGTATAGTGTATTAAGATATGAAAAAAAGCCCCACAATGCTCATCCTTGCTTTTAGTGATGTCAGTATTGTATGCCAATTACTTTCTAAGAAGTAGGGCCAGAAGGTTGGGTAGTTTGCCATGAGCTGATGGCATGTGTTGCTATGAGGTCAGATACTGGATGTGAAATAAGAACATTGTTGTTCTTACTTTATTGTTATTACATGAGTAGCCTTGATGAGTTTCCTCATATATTGTGTAAAATTGTACCAGGATCAAAGCTCAGAAGGGGCAGATCCAGGGAACACTGCATGTCTCCTCTTCCTCAGATCTTCTTGTAAATCTGAACAGAGTGGAGTGAAAGTAAAGGAATGATTTCTGCTTAAAGATTCACCACTTGGGTTTCTTATTTCTAGAATTAAGCCATTTTGTCAGAAATTCTGCCACACACATGTACAGAAAAAAAAAAAAAAGCAAGTCTAGCAGTCTGCAAATTGGAGCAATATCTCCTAAAAGACACTTTCTATTTGATCCTACATTCCAGAGGCATTTTTTTCTTTTTATCTACTTTATTACACAATGCTAATATGTTTAAATGCTTGAGAATATAAAGTAATATTTATGTCAGTTTGAGTATTTTCCTGCCATTGGGGAGATCATTATGTATCTCAAGTCAATGGTAAGACTTGGGTAGATTTCACAATATTGCACAAAGGATTATTTTTGTTCTGTAGGGAGCCATATTTTCTTTTTAAAATTATTTATGTATGATTTATTGCATATATCTATGCACATACACACCTATATATATTACATCATTGTTTATCCTGATATTCTCCCATCATTTTATCACCCGTGCACCTTTATCTCTTGTGCACTCCCCTCCCCCGATTTCACTCTCCTCCCCCTCCCTTGATCTATATTTTTGTTCATTGGCAATTTTAAATTTTTCTTGTCTGTTTGTTTATTTTCTATAAATCCATCATATAAGTGAGACCATCGCATTTTTCTCTTTTTCTTTCTGGCTAATCCCACTAACATGAATCCTTCTAGCGCCAACCAAGTTGCTGCAAATGACATCAGTTTCTCTTCTTTATTGATGTATAATAATATTCCACTGCACAAATATACCACATCTTTTCAGCCATTCATCAGTTTTGGAGCATTTGGGTTGTTTCCATATCTTGGCAATTGTAAATAGTGCTGCAATAAACACGTGAATACAGGTGTCCCAATGAATGAGTCTTTTGGTATCCTTTGGGTAGATTCCCAGTAGTGGGATTGCTGGGTCGAAGGGCAGTTCCACGTTCAGTTGTTTGAGTGTTCTCCACACAGCTTTCCATCGTGGTTGGACCAGAATGCACCCCTTGACCAGCAGTATAAGAGTGTTCCTTTTTCTCCAAAGAGTGTTCCTTTTTCTCCATATCCGTGCCAACACTTGTCCATTTTCTTTAAATGGGCCATTCTTACTGGTGTAAGATGGTATCTCAGTGTCGTTTTGATTTGCATTTCTCTGATTATTAGTGATGCCAATGGGCATTCTTTCATAAGCCTATTGACCACCTGTATTTCTTCTTTGGAGATATGTCTTTTTAGTTCTCCCCATTTTTTAACTGGGCTTTTTACTTTGTTTTTGCTAAGCTGTGTAACTTCTTTGTGGATCTTTGTTATCAGACCCTTTATCACTTGTATGGGGTACAAACATTTTCTCCCAACTGGTAGGGTTTCTTTTTGTTTTTGTTATTTTTTCTTTTGCTGTACAGAAGCTTTATAGCTTCATGCAGTCCCAGATGTTTGTGTTTTCCTTCATTTATCTATGTATTTTTTTTTTTTTGCCAGCTGTAGATGTGTCCTGAAATGAATTTCAGGACAAGTGTAATTCATGGAGGGGGTTCCCCAAGTTTTATGTATTTTATGGTTTCATGTCTTAGACCCTAGTCTTTTTATGTATTTTGAGTTGTTTTTTTGTGCAACTTATGAGGGGGTTGTTTGGTTTATTTATCTATTTATTTATTGCTGTTGTGATCCAATTTTCCCAGCACCGTTTATTGAAGAGGTGTCTTTGTTCCAATGTATGTTTCCTTGCTCCTTTGTCAAAGATTAGTGGATCATGTATAAGTGATTCCATTGGTCTGATTGTCTGTTTTTTGTACTAGTACCATGCTATTTTAATATGGCTTTGTAGTATAATTTGAATATTCTAGGTTAGGTTGTACAGTCAACAAAAATTTTACATAATGTGGACTTGCTTTGTTTCTGTGAATTTTTCCCATTATGGAAATCCCAAGTGCTACCAAGGTGAGAAATATGATCCAGCTGGAAAGGACAAGGAAGACACTACAGAGGAAGAGTGAAAATAATTAAAATGATTAATAAATGAGTCTGGATGAGTTTCAATCAGAATCACCAACAGAATTTTATTCTTTGTTGCTATTTCTTGTATTGTAGCCCATTCTTACACAATCTTTCTACATTTATTTTATTTGAATTTCTTAAAATTCATGCAGGCAGCATGACAAACATTTATAAAAATATAAGCTAATACTTAGAGTAGTGAAAATATATGCTGATTTTTTAAAAGAAATTTTTAGGATGGCTATAATAAAGTACTACAAATAGTGAAATTTCAACAACAGAAGTTTTGATTTTCTCATCATTCTGGAGATTGAAGTCCAAGATTATAATACTGGTTCCTTCTAAGGGTTGTGAAGGATAATTTGTTATCTGCATTGCCCCTTATTCCTGATGGTTTCTTGATATAATTTGTCTTTGCATGACATTGGCTGCTTTTTATCTTTCCTTCATCTATGTGCCTATTTTCTTTGAAAATATTTTATTTAAAGATTAAACATATTTAAACTAATATGTAAAAATATTAAATTGAATTAAATTTAATTTAACATATATTTTTTAATTAAAGTAAATTTGTGTTACATACTTGCTGGATTTCTGATAGTGTGGGATTTCCTCCTTCAGGTTTAGTCTCTGTAGTGCTCCCATCATGAAGCACCATCACTGAGTGCTTTCCCCATCCCACTCTCATCTCTCATCCCCTACCCTCTGAAAGGCTATGATGAGCTTTCTGTGGTCAACTTTCAGAGGTTGGTCCTAACATTTATCTTTGTTTGACCCTTTCTTGTTTTTTCTCATATTTCACATATAAGTGACACCATCTTGGTTTTTTCATATTTCATAATCAAGTGACACCTTTTCTGGCTTATTTCACATGTAAATCCCTTTTCATTCCATCCATGTTGCTACATAATGGCAAGAGTTTATCTTTTTTGATTGATTGCTGAATTGTATATGTTCATGACATCTTCTCAATACACTCATTTGTTTATGGGCACTAAGTTGTTTTCATACCTCGGTTTTTGTAAATATTGCTGCAGTACGTATGAGTGTGGGTTTCCTTTTGATTTAGAGTTTTCATATTTTTAGGGTATACACCTAAACATAGAAATGCTAGGTATTATGGCAGATCCATTTTTAATCTTTTGAGAAATCTCCATACTGCTTCTCATAGGGCATGAACCTGTCTACATTATTACCAACAGAGTTGGAGCGTTACCTTTTCCCCACACACTCACCAGTGCTATTGCTTCTTGGTCTTTTCATTATGAGTTATGCTCTTAAAAAGACAGTGGTCAGACAGGGTTAGTGACTCAGCCCACTTCAGGACAATTTGTAAACCATAACTTAAATAAATAATTTCATGTATTTAATGATCCCATTTCCAAATAAGGTCAAATTCAGAGGCACCGGGAGAAGAATATACTTACTTTGAAGGGGACACACAACAATTGTATATTGGAAAATGGTCACAAAATTTCCCACCTTGTTGGTTGCATCTGCTCTCTAAAAAGAAGTAACACTGCCATTGTGGATGGTGCTGTTTACTTTTGCTGTCCACATGTTTATGTGTTACCTTTTTGTGTTTAAACTGTCATTAATCTCCAGTCCCCAGTGCAGTTGATGATATAAAGTAATTCTGAAGTTGAACCAAAATCGTTTGCACTGTCAAAATATTGTTGGGAGCTCTGTGTGGTTTCATTACTGGCCTGCTTTGATAAAGCTGCTGAAGGTTTGCTTAATTGGAAAAGAATACCACCTTCAGCTGGACTAGGTTTGTCCAAAAACTTGAGCAGTTTCAGGGGAAACTGCTGTGTTGTTGATTGTTTGTTAGAAACTATAAAAGTCTGGTGCAAAATAAACTCAGGGCCACAGTCGAGAGAGAGAGAGAGAGAGAGAGAGAGAGAGAGAGAGAGAGAGAGAGAGAGAGAGAGAGAGAGAGAGAGAGAGAGAGAG